>CM070566.1:3179920-3314920 GCA_036346405.1 Phyllostachys edulis
CTTCATCGATGCTTGCTTTCCAACTTTTTTACCTCCTTTAGTCGAACAGGTTGTATAGGAGTAAATGTCCATGTTGGTATATTTCTTCGATTTCTCGTAAAATGTCCAACTTTTTTAGTTCATCTGCTCTGGCTACTATTCCTCAGGCTCCACTTCCTCAGGCTCCTACTCCTCGTGCCCCGCCTACTCAGCTCGGCTCCTCAAGACCCAAATTGCTTGATATGTTTTTGGTACTTTGATGCCAAAGGGGGAGAAGCAAGAAAAGAAGCATAGGAGAAAGATTTAGGGGGAGCAAGACTTTTGATATTATTATATACTTTATGTGGATTGTTATGTCTTAATGAACTTGTTAGTGTTTATGTGCTTGTGCTTGTAATAGCTTAAAACTATGTTGCTTTATTGTTATCTTGTTGAACTTGATGGTTATTGTTATGCTTATGATATTTTCTTGCGATGCAATCTCTATTATGGTCATATTACAATATTGCATTTCCCTCAAGTTCCAACAAGCAAAAGAAACTCCGCCAAAACTTTTCAAAAATCTATACATGTGCTTGCTAAAATATTCTCTTTTATGCACATGTTTAGGGGAGCTTTTAAATTGGCTTTAACAAGAAAATAATTTTAAAACTCATTCGAGCACATTGCAAGAATTATTTTGTTATTAAGTCACAAATGGAATATACGACTCGTTTTTCAAAAAGTGGTATATTCAAAACAATCTTTCTGACATATTAGTTGTGTTATCATCAATTACCAAAAAGGGGGAGATTGAAAGCATCTAGGCCCCTAAAAATTATTTTGGTAATTAATGATAATATGTGAATATGAGATTAACATGTTTATTGAGTATTTACAAGGTTAAGTCCCATTGGTGAGTTTGATAACTTGAAGATGCATGCTAATGGACAACATGAAGATCAATATTGCTCAAAGACAAGGTACAAGTAGTCTAAGATCCTTTTTATGTTTTACCGGTCTTAGGTGAATTGGTTGGAAGACTGGATTTTAGGTTAAATATCGTACTATTAAGAGGGATCATGACAAGTAGCTTGATAGCATGTTCTTGTGCCATTTGGATCAATTTAGGATCATGCATGCATTTGAATTTGATTTGAAAAGCGAACTATGCAATTGTTAGGAGAAACGGTAGCACCGACGTTAAGTTGGCGGTACTACCACTCAGCGGTACGATCGGGTTCGTGGTGCGGTACTACCGCAACCCGGTTGTTCCGATTTCTAGTTGACGGTACGTAAAAAATAGAGAGACACTGTTTTTGGTTCGGTGCCTCACCCTAGGAACGGTAGTTCCGGGCCTTACTTGACGGTACTATCAAGATGGGGTATGACCAAGATGTTCAATGAACTACCGCTCCTCTGTTGTTCCGTTTCTTTGTTGGCGGTATGTAATTTCAGAGAAGCACCTCTTTTGGCTGAGTTGAAAACCCTGCGAATGGTAGTACCGCTCTACTTGTGCGGTATGACTAGCGAGCGGTAGTACCACATGATAGTTGGCAGTAGTACCGCTCTGGGATTTTCAACGGCTATGTCAGAGTAGTTAATGCTACTGTTCTAGCCGTTACTGTGCTCTGATATGGGTGCGGTAGTACTGCTCCTTGGTTGGCGGTAGTACCGCAAAACGCTGAAAGTTGGGGAATTCCTCCCCGACGGTCGTATTTGTTGGTGGGGGAGTATAAATACCCCTCCACCTGCTCAAGGACAGTATGCTAGACCACATTTAACATCCTTAGAGCCTTGAGCATCCTTTCAACTACTCATATAAACTTGTGCATTCATTGTGAGGTAGTTGAGCCAATTCAAGTGCATCCATACTAGATTGATCCATTGCACTTGAGTGCCATCAAGCGAAGATTATTGGTTTATTACTCTTGGTGTTTTTCCAGGAAATCACAAGGGAATGCGGCTCTTCACAGCAGCCACTCCTCCTCCTTATCAAGAGGAAGGACCACTTGATTCATGCGATTTTAGGTATCATCCGAACCAAGCAGGTGGTCAAAGACGTTATCAGAACATCCACGACTGGATTAAGACACCAGATCCTAGGTATGCAAATACGAGGAACTGATCCCCAATTGACTATGATCCGGCTCCTTTTCAGAGAAGGCGCCTCTACTCCATTAAGGGCTGTTGAGCATTTTCAGCAGGTTTCCAAGCTGTTCGTTGGCTAGACAGGTTTCGACCAACCAGCATAGAAAAGTTCAATGGGACTCAGAATCCATTATAATTTCTTCAAATTTATTATACCGCCATCAAGGCCGTTGGTGGTAATAACAACGTGATGGTAAATTACTTGCCCACAGTCCTTGAAGGATCTTCCCAGTCGTGGTTGCTCAACCTACCAGTCGGATATTTCTACACTTGGGAGCAGCTCTGCGATACTCTGATCGCCAACTTTCAAGGGACGTATGACCGTCCTGGGAAGGAGGATGATCTTCACCGGATGAAGCAGAAAACGAATGAAACTCTTCGACAATATATCAAGAGATTCAGTTAGGTTAGAAACTCTATCCCAGAGATCGCAGAATCTTCTATCATCTAGGCTTTTTTATGGAGGATATTGCCACAAATCCTCCACGAACGACTGTCGAACTTTTCGACATAGAAGACAAGTATGCAGCCGCTAGTGAAGCGGTCAAGTGGTATGAAGCTATTGATCGAAAACATAAAAATTCCTAGCCAGATCTAGAGAAGCAAGAGAAGAGGAGCAAGAAGTCTCTCAAGGGTAAAAAGAATTGTAAGCTCAACAACAAGGGAGTTCTTGCGATTCCCGAAAAATTTACCAAGGGCAAGAAAGACTTCACTGGTTAGAACAAAGCTGTAACATCCCAATTTTTTGGGAGTTTTTGAAAAAATTTCAAAATAAAAATAACCATTCGATTTTGTTGAATTGCTCCAGCTTAACTTGAATATTTTAGAAATTTAGAGATTTTACATGACTTAATCGAACTTCAACTAATGGGAAAGTTTGGTTTATTTGGAGTTGTTTGAGTTCTGGTCTTGCTTTCCTCTCTCTCGGTTCGATCAGATCTCTCTGGACCTCCCTTAACCTCTTCAGACCTCTTCCCCGTTTGGACCTCCTCTTTGGTTCAAATCTCCTTCCCTGTTTAGACCTCCTTGTAGGTCTAGACCTCCCTCTCTGCTTAGACCCCCTTGCTGGTCTAAGACCTCCTTCTCTGTTTAGACCTCCTTGTAGGTCTAGACCTCCCTCCCTGTCTTTGACCCCCCTTGTTGGTCTAGACCTCCTTTTCATTTGAACCTTCTCTTTGGTTCAGACCTTCCTTTCCCTTGGACCTCCCCTTGGTCTAGACCTTCTTTTCCTATTCGTGCTGTGTCCTCCTAGGCTCAGCAGGCCTCCATTGCGGTTTGGACCTCCCTCCTAGTCCAGACCATCCTTTGGTTTTGACCTCCCCTTGGGTCACGACCACCCCCGAGGTGCTCCAAGCTCGAGTTTGTGTTTCAAATATCCTTGAATTTTGAAATTCAAATTCGGGTTGAATTCCTCCCTTCTGGATTTTTCCCGTTTAACCATATTTTTCCCCGTGTTCATTTGGACCTCCCTGTGTTCATTTAGATCTCCCCCTTATTCTTTCGGATTTTCCCTCGTGTCCGTTCGGACCTCCCGCTCGGTCCAAACGTCCAATCCTTGTTGAATCGTCCGATCGAGCTTGAACGGCCCGATTTGATGAAGCGTTCGAGCGGTCCGAACGTTCTTATCATTTTGCTCCGTCCGATCGGAATCTGACAGCTCCCGCTCCATCACGTCTTTTCTCGCTGTCTCAAGACCTCCCCTTGATTCATCTTGACCGTCAAGACTTCCCCTTGATTCATCTTGACCGTTGAGACCTCCCCTGTGTTTATCTTGACCGTTAAGACCTCCCTTTGTTTGGATCTGAGGGTCCTGACCTCCCTTGGTTTGGATCTGAGGGTCCAGACCTCCCTTCATTTGGATCTGAGGGTCCAGACCTCCCTTTCGTTTGGACCTCCCCGCCTGCCAGTCCTTTCCTCTCCCCTCGCATGAGCGCGCTCAATCTGAGCCGTCCAATCGTGCCTAGATGGTCCGATCGGGATGAAGCGTTCGGGTGGTCCGAACGTTCATATCCCTTTTGGACCGCCTGATCAAAATCGGACGACCCCGCTTCACCGCGCTTTGCTTTGTTCCTCAGGACCTCCTTGTCCTCGGGATCTTGTGGTCTTTTTGCAAAGACCACCCTCCTGGTCATGACCACCCCTTGTGGTCAGGACCTTCCTCTTGGTCACGACCTCCCTTTGGGTCACGACCTTCCTTGAGGTCTTTTTGTAAAGACCACCCTCCTGGTCCGCGACCTCCTCCCTTTTGTCATTTTGCCGCGACCTCCCTCTGAGGCCGTGACCTCCTCCTTTTGTCGTTTTGCTGTGACCTCCTTTGGTCGGGACCTCCATGTGGTCTTTTTGCAAAGACCACCCTTCTCAGTCTTTTTGTAAATACCGCCTCCTCGTGGTCTTTTTGCAAAGACCACCCTCGTGGTCAAGACCACTCCCTAGTGGTCACGACCTCCCCTTTCGGCCACGGCCACCCCTTTGATCAGGGCCTTCCTTGTGGTCTTTTTGCAGAGACCACCCCTCGGTCTTTTGCAAAGACCGCCCTCTTGGTCTTTACAAGGGCCATTCTCTCGTCACGACCACCTCTTGGTCAAGACCTCTCCATTGACTCGTGACCTATTGGTTTAGACCTCCCCTTTTGGGTTTAAACCTCTCTGTTGGTTTAGACCTCTTTGTTGGTTTAGACCTCCCCTTTTGGGTTTAGACCTCTCTGATGGCTCAGACCTCCTTCTCGATTGAACCTCCTCTTTGTCCTCAGGACCTCCTCAAGACCTCCTCATCATGACCTCCTGGTCTTTTTGCAAAGACCACCCTCGTCGTCTTTTTACAAAGACCACCTTTGTAGTCACAACCTCCTCAGGACCTCCCCTTGGTTTTGACTAGTCCCACTGCCAGTCCCCTACTCACCTTTTTCCCGTCACCTCACTTCTGGCGCAGTCTGTTCGCACATTAAATGCTGTTGCACCGCATTAAATGCTGCTATGTCACATTGAATGTGGATGGGTCACATTAAATGCTGCTTCCACTGTAATCATTTTCTCCTCTTGACTCTTTTCCCTACCTGCCCCTTTTGACCTTTCTTCACCTTTACAGTAGTGTACTTCACTGTTGATTTCTGCGCTACATCTTGTAGCCTAATTTCTCTTTCCTTCCTCTACAAATAAAGCTCCAGGGAGTCCCTTTTGACCTCTTGTTTCTCCCTCAGCTTCCCAACACCACTCTTTCCTCCTCTAGCTCGTTGTCCTCGAGCTTCAATTTCGCCTGAACGATTGGAGTCATATCATCTTCAATAGCTTCGCCGTCAAGGAAGCCAATTGGAGTCTGCGTCATCTTCAACCTCCTCATCGTCAAAGGGCCCCGATGGAGTTCGCATCGTCCTCCATCTCCGTTGGAGTTCTTCCGCGACCTCCTCCAGCATCTCCCCCTTGTTCCGGTAAGTTTCCTTGTTCTATTTCCCATTCGTTTGAATCTCTTTTATCAAGACCTCTCTCTTGGGTCAAGACCTTCCTCTCGATCTTGACCACTCTTTTGGTCTTTTTGCAAAGACCACCCTCTTAGTCATGATCACCTCTCGATCTTGACCACCTCCTGGTCTTTTTGCAAAGACCACCCTTTTGGTCTTTTTGCAAAGACCACTGTCGGGACCCAAAAATTACAATTCTGGACCCTTTGTGTTTAATGCACTAGCCCAGGATCATGCTAGTGCACACAGTGTCAACAAAGATGAATATCGATCCACACAAGCGAATAGTAACATAAATGAATAGTTTGATTAATAAATAATGGTTTGACCTTATGGTCGAGTTTACAATTATTAAGCCACGCAGGGCTAACAGAGAAATAAAGCAGCGGAAAAAACGGCAGTGGCATCCCATCGATTCACCACAAGCAACCGACTGGGATCAAGACCTCATGATCAGGCGCCTTCGATAAACTCCTCCTTGAATGCTGGTGAAGACTCCTCTTCTGCTTGATTTATTTTAAAGCAAGCAACACCGTACTCGTAAGTCACACCACAGAAATGCAATTATACATGCAAGCTTATTACAAGGGAATGGCATTTTGTGGTTCTTTTGCAGAAATGCAACATTTGTAGTTGAATACCATAATAGATTGAAAGCAGGTAAAACAAATAGACAATAATAATAATTTCAACAGTTGATTTCACAAAGACTCACACAGCCTAAACAGATTATTCACATAGCCATATGATTTAGATCACACAGCTCCCTTCCCACACAGTTTTTAAAGATCTACCCTCGTGTGAAATCCCGAGCATTGTCCATAAGCGAGGACGCGGCTATTCAATAGATTGTTTACACTCGCAGAGTTTGTACACTTTACCCACAAGATACAACCGGTGTTGCAAGCACTAATCGTAATAAAGCATTTGTAAACTTCATCTTAACATAGATGCTCCCGATGTGCTTATGTCATACCAAACCATACACGATGTATGGTACAACACACACCGCTGGACAGGAAGCGGCGCCTTGTCCCATGATGCGACTACATGGTAGCACACACCTCCACCCTATTCACATAGTCTAACCTACACTTTGAGCAACCAATGCTAAGAATTCAGATCTTACTATGCTAGGCCCGCCCCATAACAGCATGTGGTCGCACAGAGGGCTCAGTTCAATGGCACACAAAGTTCGGTCCTTAATGACCAAGGCAAGACTTCCATTGTTCTAACTAAGGCACACAGATTAATATGACACAGATTCACAAGCCCATATCACATAGCCACCATGTCACACGCTTCCTCCACTTGCCTCAGCCTAAACCTTTTTCCCACCCAGCTTGATTTAAGTGCAACACATGCCACAAAGACACATAGTACACACAAAGTTATTATAAAGTTACATAGTCACTTAGTCAAGTTAATAATTGCACTTTACATGAATAGGTGATTCGTGGCATGGCTAACAATCTAATCGCACTAACCAACCCACGTTGGTGCTATAATATTTACCAACTAAATATCAACTAGGGTGACAAAGGATTAAGGCATAACAATTATACAAGGGAGGCATAACAGATTGGATTTAATAACTAATCCCAAAAGCATTTAAATAATTACTTGAAAAAAAATGCAATACTTTGAATTAAAATAATATTTAGAAAACTGGGATTCAAACATGGTCAAAGCATGACTTGCCTTGGAACAGGTCTAGGAATTGATATTGGTCTTGATGTGTTCCTTCTTCTTCAAATCTTCCAGAAGTGTCAAATTCTACTCGCAAACGAAACAAACAAACAAAATAAATAAATAATAGAGGCAAAACAACTCCAAAAAAAAATCTCCATTAAATAGATCTGGAATTTATAGGAATTTAGAAATTTGAATGGACTGATTTGGAGTTAAGATGCAAAAGTTATGGGCTTTGGAAGTTTGAATCTAAAGAAAAACCTATTTTTGGAATATCCCGAATTATTCTGTAAAAGAAAACCCGGATTATTGTGCAATGTCAAGGCCATCGAGGGTTGGTTGTAAAGTGCCCCCATTGACATGTGGGTCCCACTGTAAGTGGCGGTGCACCGTGGACCGGGTTCACCGAGGCGTGGGATGTGCTTGGTGGCGTGGCGCACTACATGCACGGCGCCGACGCTGGCGCCCACGTGGTGGTCGACACGCACGCGCCACGGAGGCGGGAGCGTTGAGGTGGAGGGTGACGTGGACGGCGGCGAGGGCGGCGGCGCACGGGAACCAAGGGTTCCGGCGAACGGCGGCGAGTCGCCGGCGGTGGGTGGTACAGGGAGGTAGAGGGTGCGAAGGGGATCATGGGGGTGAGCTCACGGGTGCTTGAGGTCAACTGTGGCGACCGGCGGCGAGGTCGAAGCGGCGGGGAGGCTTCGGGCTCGACGGCGACGGCGATAGAGGGCTCCTCCGACGAAACGAAGGTGACTCCGAGGTTCCTTTCGCTCGCGCGATGTCGATGGTGTAGGCGTTGATGCTCCGGCGGCTTTGGGCTCGACGGAATTGCTCGTCGGAGTAGGCGGCGGCGAGATTGATCTCACTCTGCGGCGGCTAGGGTTAGGTGTCGACGAGGAGGCGCATGAAAGGAAGCGGAGGGCGAGGGCTTGCTTCCCTTATATAGGCGGCGGCTCAGGAGCGTCTAGGGCACGGACGCCCAAACGGCCGCGCGGCGGCGCAAACAAACTCCGCGACGTTTTCGGAGATGAAGAATAGAACGGGGGTAGGGCCCACTTGACAGCGGCTGAGCCTCAGGCGAGCGCGAGTGGAAAAAGGCGCGGGTGAGGCGTGTGCGCGCGGGGGCGAAGATCTGGCCGTCCAACCCTGATCAGACGGCTCAAAAACAAGGTGACGTTCGGACCGGCCGCACGGCACGACGCCATCGGACCGTCCAAACTTGATCGAACGGTGGAGGTTGAGTAGAGCACGTGGAGAGAGGGAGAGAGAGAGAGAGAGAGAGAGAGAGAGAGAGACTGACTCGTGGGGCCACCCGTCAGGCGGAGCGGGCGCACGCGTGGCTCCTGGGTCACATGCTGCCCAGGCACGCTGGCCACGCGGAGAAGGGGAGATGGGCCAAGAGATTCGCCCAACACTATTTGGAGATTTAAAATAGCTTTTCCATTTTAGAAAATACCGTAAATTCCAAATGGCAATAGAAATTAGCAAATGAACTTGAAAAATTCTAGAAAATTCTAGAAAATATGTCCAAGCACATAGAACCCAAATAAAATAGTTTTGACCATTGTTCATGTTAACTTTAGTCATATTAAATTGTTTTGTTACTCAAAGTCCAATATTAAGCTTTTGAATTAATTCAAATAAATCCAAATGGTGAATTTTCTCTCTACCAACTATTCAAAGGATTTTTAAAGCTCAGAAAATTGGGATGTTACAAACCTCCCCTTAAAGGAATCTCGTCCGAGATTCAAAGCTAAATGGAGAAAAGGTCAGAATTTCGCTCTCAAATCTTCTTTGCGCTCCCACGTGGCTTCACCTTCCGAGTGGTTGCTCCACTGCACTTTGCAAAATCAAACTGTCTTGCTTCTAGTCCGACGTTCTGCGACATCCAAAATCTTGACCGGTTGTTCTTTGTAGGTGAGGTCTTCCTTCAGTTCAATTGACTCCAACGGGGCTTGTTCTTCTCGCACACGAAGACACTTCTTCAAGCGAGAGACGGAAAGACATCGTGTACTCGCTAGCATCGTGGCGGCCCAATTGATAGGCCACTTCTCCACGACGATTTAAAATCTTGAATGGACCAACATATCGAGGGGCAAGCTTTCCTTTGGCACGAAACCTTTTCACACCTCTGAGGGGTGTAACTCGAAGATAAACAAAATCCACTGGCTCGAAACTGAGATCACGACGGTGATTATCAGCATAACTCTTTTGCCTCGACTGAGCTATCTTTAATCTCTCTCTGATCATGGACACTTGTTCTTCTACTTCTTGAATAATATCTGGACCAAAGACTGTACGTTCAGCAGTTTCTGACCAATTCAACGGGGTTCTACAGGCACGACCGTACAAAGCTTCAAACGGTGACATTTGCAGACTGGCTTGATAACTATTGTTGTACGAGAATTTTGCGAATGGCAAACTCTTATCCCAGCGGGTAGCATTAGCTGGAGCACAGGCTCTCAACATATCCTCCAATATCTGATTGACCCTTTCGGTCTGCCCATCTGTCTGGGGGTGATATGCAATACTAAAATTCAGATGAGTCCCTAAGGCTTCATGCAAACTCTGCCAAAAACAGGAGGTGAACTGAGATCCTCGATCTGACACTATCTTCTTGGGCACACCATGCAAACTGACAATCCTTGACATATACTGACTCGCAGACGATCTCTGAGTACGTGGTTTTGTTGGCAAGAAATGGGCAACTTTAGTCAGACAGTCCACTATTACCCAAATCGAATCATAACCCGATTGAGTCTTGGGTAATCCGGTAATGAAATCCATTCCGATTTTTTCCCACTTCCACTCTGGAATCTTCAACGGTTGCAACAGACCTGCTGGTCTCTGATGTTCTTCTTTGACTTTCTGACACACGTCGCACAAGGCAACGAACTGATACATCTTAGTACTACCAGGGTGAATCGAATACTTCGAGTCATGGGCCTCCTTCAAAATTAGCTGTCTCAAACCATCAACATCTGGCACGCAAATACGTCCATTGATCCACAGTATGTCCTGATCATCTACGGTGAAGTCTTTGAGCTTCCCTTCTGCCATCTTCTTCTTGAAGTCTGAAAACTCCGAATCTTTTGGCTGAGCCTCGCGAATCTGCTTCTCTAAAGTAGACTGCACTTCTAGATTAGCCACTAATCCTTCAGATACTACTTCTAGTTTCACTTCAAATTCCTCTTGAAGTTCTCGAACAAACCTCTTTACTTCCATCGCATTGCAAAGGCTCTTGCGGCTCAAGGCATCTGCAACTACATTGGCTTTACCAGATGGTAATGGATTCCAAGATTATAATCCTTTATCAATTCTAGCCATCTTCTCATCTCATATTCAGATCGATTTGGGTGAAAATATATTTCAAACTTTTATGATCCAGATAAATCTCGGCGATGACATCGATGAGGTAATGATGCCAAATCTTCAAGGCATGCACTATCGCGGCTAATTCCAGATCATGGGTAGGGTAATTCTCTTCATGCGGTCTTAACTGCCTTGACGCATAAGCAACAGCTCTTCCTTCTTGCATCAGGACACATCCTAATCCTTGACGCGAAGCATCACAATAGATATCAAAATCCTTGCGAATATCTGGTAAAATCAGCACTAGGGCTGAAGTCAAACGCTTCTTCAGCTCTTGGAAACTTTCCTCACAAGCTGGGGTCCAGGTAAACTTCTTCTCTTTCTTCAACAATTGCGTAAGAGGTTTAGCAATTGATGACAATCCTTCAATGAAATGACGATAATATCCCGCTAATCCCAAGAAGCTGCGAATCGAGTGACGGTCTTGGGCATTCCTAATGTAATATCGCTTAACTTTACCAGGTCAATCGCTACTCTGCGGTTGTCATCACATGACCAAGGAAATCAACTTCCTTTTTCCAAAAATCACACTTGCTAAACTTGGCATACAACCGATGCTCTCGAGCTTTCTAGGACTAACCTCAAATGCTCAAAGATGTTCTTCTTCCGACTTGGAGTAAACCAGATATCATCGATGAATACAACTACTAACTTGTCCAAATATTCCATGAATACCTTATTCATCATGTTCATGAAATAAGCAGGGCATTAGTCGCACCAAAGGACATGACTAAGAACTCATAATGTCCGTACCGCGTTGAGAAAGCGGTCTTAGGTACATCCTTGGGACAAATCTTCAACTGATGGTAACCTGATCGCAGATCAATCTTCGAGAACACTCCGGCTCTTTTCATCTGATCAAACAGATCATCAATCTGGGGCAATGGGTACTTATTCTTGATAGTGACTTCATTGAGAGATCGGTAGTCGATGCACATTCTCATGCTTCCATCATTCTTTTTGACGAACAAGACTGGCGCTCCCCATGGCGACGAACTAGGCCTCACAAAGCCCTTCTCCAAAAGTTCTTCGATCTGCTTCTTCATCTCTACTAGCTCATCAGCTGGCATCTGATAAGGTCTCTTCGATATTGGTGCTATCCCTGGCACTAGATCGATGACAAACTCGATGTCACGATCCGGTGGCATCCCTGGTAACTCTTCCGGAAACACATCTGGATACTCTCGGACAACGGGCACGTCCTCCAAAGCAATGGTCTTCAGGCTATTAACTAGCAGATGCCCATTACGCACTGAGGTAGCTAGGAATTCTATCTTGTTTCCTTTGGTATCCTCGATTGTAACGGCTCTTCGGCCACAATCTAGCACGGCTTTGTGCTTGGTTAACCAATCCATGCCAAGAATGACATCTATGGTTTGGGTGTCAAGAACAATTAGGTTAGCTAGAAACTCAACTCCAGCTATGAGTAACTTAGCTCCTAAACAACCCACTTTAGAACTTAGCTCTGCTCCAAGCGACTGGACTAGCAAAGTATGCTTAAGGTGCATAACGTCCAATTTATTCTTAGTTGTAAAAACTCCAGAAACAAACGAATGCGAAGCTCGTAATCAAAAGCAATCGATCACAGTATCGAATTTACTAGGAACTTACCCAAGACGACGCCCGGTGCTTCCCGGCTCCTTCCAAAGTGACGTGGTTAACACGACCTCGACAATCGATCGAGGCGTTCCTCTGGTTAATCGTTCCCGAGAAACTCCTTGCTTGTTCTCAGACCGGGTCTTGGCGGTGTTGCTCCAAGGTTGAAGTGGATCGAGTGATTGTTCCTTCGGGGCACCGATTGGCGAAGTGGCTCGTTGACGGCAATTGTAGCACACTCTTGGTTCATTCTCGCCTATTGCTCCTGGGGTAGGGTTGGTGGTGTAGGGTTGCGAGAATTCGAACAAAAGGACGAGGTGTCAAGGCGTGCAAAGGCCCCGAAGAACTCGCGGCCGAAGCGATTGATCTCTTGTGGCACTATCCTTGCCCTCTGTTGTTGTGGTGGTGGCTTCCCTCATCGAGCCATCCTACGCTATGTGGTCCTCTCAGCTTCTTTGCGTTTGTCCTCCATGACCAACGCCTTGTTAATCAACTCTCGAAATCTCGAAAGGTGTGGGCAAGCAGATTGACCAGAGTCCCGAGTTCAATCCTTCAAGAAACAACTCGACGAGCCTTGTCAAGAGCGACGCCCTCCGAGCATCGCGAGCTAGCCGAGTAAACTTATTCGTAATCGGTTATCGACATAGCGCCTTGCTTAAGAGCACGGAACTCATCTTTCTTTAAATCCATGATCCTTCAGTACATGATATCGCGCGAAAGTCGTGGAGAATTCTTCCCAACTCGATATTCTGCGGTGCCTCATGTCTTTGTGCGTAAATTCTCCCACCATTCAGCAGCTATGCCCTCCATCTGATGAGTGGCATACAAAACTTTCTCGTGATCGCTGCATTGGGTGATCAGCAGCTTCCTCTCAATTACGCGAAGCCAATCATCAGCTTCTATTGGCGTGACATACCCAGAGAAAGTTGGTGGACGGGTCCTCATGAATTCGGCCAACTTGGATGGTCCCTGATGACCCTCAGCGACTGGGGCTCCTCCCTGACGATTATTGTTGTTGTTGTTCATAGCCTGCATCTGGTTCATCATAGCATACATCATCTGCGTTTGTGCTGCCATAAAGGCTCTAAAGTTCTGCAAGTCAAGAGGTGGTGCTTGAGGTGGCACTGTCCCTGCGGGGGTTTGATCATTCTCTTCGGACGCTGGGGTGCCGGATCCACATGCAGCGGTGTGACGAGTTTGAACCATCTGGTGAAGCTCCATAGGTTAGATAAGGTAGCAAGCACAAGATGATTTAAGAACTAAACAGGGGAATAGATTAAACCCAACAAACACGGCTCAAGAAACTCAAATGAAACAACTTTATTATTAGGGTTTTAGCATGGCTGCAACAAATGCCTAAGGGCTTTTGCAGCTCACACTTGCACACAAGGAAATAAGACGAACCTAAGCACACAAGCTACCGCCTAAAGGGCGACTCCGGAAAGGGAAAACTGGCTAAGCCCGTCGAATCGAACTTAAACGAACTACTCGAGAAAGCCTCCACAACCCACGGCGGGCTCTCACTCGCAGAGACTCGGAAGTGAGTGGCATCTCGCGAATTGGTTCTGATGTTCTGGGACCGTGTAGAGGAAGCAGGCGTCTTTGGTGCAGTGCAACGGCTCCTCGGCTCTGCAGCCTTCGCCGCTCTTCGGCTCAGAGCTTCTACTAGATCCTCTAGAATCTCCTCTCGATCTTCTCCGGATTCTCCTCCGATCTTCTCTCGATCATCTTGAGCTCATCTTTGGTCGAGAGAGCTTGCTCTAAGACAGCGACTGACTGTTCTCGGCTCTTTCCCATGCTTCATAGGCACACTCCGCTTTGTGGTGACCAACGCCACGACTCCTCTTGAGCAATCGTGGCCGAGCAAGGTGCACTACTGTGGCGTTGCCTTCCCTATTTGTAGATGGAAAGCGTGCAGCTAGCTCCTCCGAAGGGGATATGGGATGGTAGCGGAAAACAGTGTTTTGCAGCTCTTGTACGTAGATACTGCAGACTCGGAGAATGGCCAGGCGTGATGACTCCTGGATTCCAAGCTCGAAGGTAGTCCTCCTGACTGAGATGTCCAAAGGCTGGTTGCCTCTAGTGTTCCTCCTAGCGTAGACTGTCAGACGGTAGATCACACCACGATCTAGGCCGTTGACCAGGTACTCGCTGCTGCGGTATTGACGAGGATTAAAACCTCTATGTATTCATTTAAATACATAAAAGACCATACGTCTTCATGGTCGTAACCCCTAAGGATAACGACCTCACTGGTCGTAAGGATTCCAGAGGTTACTCGATGGGTACCTCGGTCGGACTAGGTTTCACCGGTAGTCGCTTCGAAATGCTATGAACAGCACCATTAATCGATGATGAATGGAACACGTGCGTAAACGCTCCATACCTTACGATGATATACAAGACTCGACTATAAACCACCTTACGGTTAAATGTCTCACAAATACTTAATCGCAAGGCGCTTAGCACATTGTTAACTACCTTAAACCTCCGACCGCCAGAAGCGTTTCATCAGGGACGTCTTCTCCAGTTGTAACTGCCGCCTCTTCAGGAGTTATTTAATAGTGAAGCGCAGAAGACGAGGAGACACGCACACACAACAGCGAACAACAGAAGGCAACACAGAAGCCGAAGCAGTAGTATTCAATACATTCAGTGTAATTGGAGATAGTCCCTAGTCAAGTCTTGTAAACCCAGTTCATATTAATAAAGAGCAGCCCCCATTCTCTTCTAGGATACTCTACGTCATTTTCCTCCTTTTATTTTCATAAGATCGGCGATTCGATCGCCGACAACCGGGCGCCGTCCGGGGGAAGAAGACGAAGTTTCAAGAAACTCTTCGCTCATACAAATCCTCATCCAAGTTCCTGCAATCGCTAATACGAATATGCCCGGAGTTTGGAATGAGGAAAATTGGTTCGACTTGGCGGACTACGCCAACCTCGATATGGAAGGATGCATTCGTGCCATGGAGGAAAATGGCAGATCATCCTCATCTTCCACCTCCGCCGGCTCGCACGTCGCCAACGATAGCGAGATTGACCGGATGGATGAGGATGCGCCACCATTACCGGTGGCGCAATCAGAGGAACCAGCCATTCCGATCAGCTCGGAATGTCAGGGGATCTCTTCTAGCCCGGCCTTTCCGACCGGCAAAACAGGTGAAGAAATTTCAGCACCATCACTCGAAAATCTCTATACCCTCGATGAAATCAAGGCTGAAAGATATTCTCCTACGGCTTCTGGCAATTCCAGGAGTCAACCGACATCTGGTAACAGTGTCGATGAAGCCTCCACTGGTCATAGGCCGTGTGGGGATGATCACGCTCAGCATACGATCGGCAGTATGCCGAATCAGGCTGAGGAGACCTCAGGAGGTGCTCATTTTTGACCGCTCTCCGTCGTGGAAACTTCTGGTAGAAGCATTGATAAGCTCTCCATTAGTTACGATGGAAGCTCATCAGAAGATCGATGCTGGAGGCACGAAGTCAACGCGATCGGAGATGAAAATCAAGATGCCCTACACGGTCCTATATTCTCTACCACGCCATCACGTGTTGTTAGAGATGATCCGAGCCGTCAGGCACCAACTTTCGGAGGCCACGGAACTGATCGACGTCCATCAACTAATTCGCCTGGCGTTGCCCCACTTAGAATAGTTGATAGGGCAGATCAA
Organism: Phyllostachys edulis; assembly: GCA_036346405.1. Taxonomy (NCBI): domain Eukaryota; kingdom Viridiplantae; phylum Streptophyta; class Magnoliopsida; order Poales; family Poaceae; genus Phyllostachys; species Phyllostachys edulis. Next base: position 3,195,823 of record CM070566.1, read on the forward strand.
ATCCGAGGTTCGGGGGAGGGTTCAGGTCTGCGTACACCTACGACTAGTCTGAACCCCCCGAGACCTTCGGTAACTGTACAAAACTTGCGACGTGTTCAAGATATGTTAAATAATTCTGATCCTGCTCTAGCGGGAACTCCAGGTTTTGTACAGCTTGTAGGTCAAGTATCCGAAATTCTCCAATAGACCATGCGGCGCACTGAAGCATATCGGTAACAAAGGGTTTCAGGGAGTCAAACTATGACTTCATCCCAACATTCCTCCCTCAGCAGGGATAGCATGGTCATACTCGGGAACAGTCGATACCAAGGCCTCCTCGACGATTCCGACCAAGGAGTCACGAGGGGAGAAGGTTATTTCATGAAGCCACTCCCCCATCACGTCGAGAAGAACCATAGCTTGGACCTGACGATCTTCGGCATCATCTGAATTAGGTAGGCGGTCGAAGACATCATACCAATGTCCACGACCGGATCGGCACACCGGAGTTCCAGCTGCTCAATCTTAGGAACCGCCTCCGACCGATTATAATCGGCACCTTCCTGAGAAGGCGCCATGAATCAATCACAGTTGTCGAGCCTTCTCTGCGCAGGCTCCAAGGCGTGCGTTAGCCTAACTGTTCGACCGACCAATTTGGACAAATTTAATGGAACTCAAAATCCATTGGAATTTCTCCAAATCTATACCACCGCCATCGAGTCAGCTTGGAGGCGATGAAAATGTGATGGCCAACTATCGCCCACCGTGCTCGAAGGGTTCCGCCTTGGCCGTGGTTGTTGAACCAACCGGTCGTAATGATCTATACTTGGGAGCAACTCTGTGACCTTCTAATTGCAAATTTTCGTGATACGACGATCGCCTCGAAAGGAGGGCGATCTCCACCGAATCCGCAGGCTCGATGAGACTCTACGCCAAGACATCAAGAGGTTCACCAGTTCGCAACTCTATACCCGAGGTCGCAGAGTCATCGTTATTCAAAGCTTTCAAAAGCAGTTCGAGAAATCGGCGGTTTACGGAGGACATAGCAATGAACCCTCCAAGAACAACCGCTGAGCTTTTTGACATGACCGACAAGTATGCCACCGCTAGCGGCAATCGAGTGGTCTTGAAGCCATTGATCGGAAAGACAATATTCTCGGCCCGGCTGGATAAACCAGAGAAAAGTACAAGAAGTCTCTCAAGAAGAAGAAGAACCGCAGACCCGACGACAAGGAGGTCCTAGCCATTCCTGATAAATTCATGAAGGGTAAGAAGGACTACACCGGTCGGGGCAAGACGAAAGCTCCGACCGAAGGATTCCAGAAAAAGAAGAAGTGGTGTCCACTTCACCAGCAGGCAGGGCATGATCTACGCACCTGTCGAGTTTGGCAAAAGAAACTGGAAGATTATTATGCAGGTGAAGGACCATTTCCCGTAATACAAGAACCCAGAGAAACGAGCTCCAAAAAGGACAAGGATGGCGACGAAGAGATGGAGTACTAGGATCCCCAACATACAGTCAACATGATCTTTGGAGGATCTTCTTCATATGAATCCAAACGTCATCTGAAAGCCATGGAGCGGGAGGTCAACCTCGTCGAATCTCCGAACACTATCAAGCAATCGAAGTAGTCGAACATCGCAATTTCCTTCAGCAAGGACGACTGCCCCATTCCTTTGACTCGACCAGGTAGGTTCCCTATTGTTGTTGAACCAACCATTAATAATTGTAGGGTTAATCGACTCCTGGTAGATGGAGGTAGTTCTTTGAATATATTATTTTTGGGAGCTTTAGAAGAAATGCGTGGTCCCTGATGTCAAAGGTGAAACCGGTGAAATATGCTTTTCATGGCATAGTTCTGGCTCCACCGCTAAGCCGATAGGGCAAGTTTCCTACCGTTACGCTCGGAAGGTCCGATAACTTTCGAAAGGAAAAATTTCGCTTGATGTGGTAAACTTTGAATCCGATACAAGGATTCTTGGTCGACCGGCATTAGCAAAATTCTTGATAGCCACGCATTACGCTTATCAAAGTTTGAAAATCTTTGGGGTGAAGGAGTCATCACTATTCGGGTGATCGTAAAATGGCTTATGCATGTAATCGAAAATCCTTAGAATCTGGTCGATGAACTCCCGACCAGAGAGGCTAATCCATCTGCCATGTAGGCCAAGCACACAAGACGAAGATGACACCAAAACCCTCCGACCAGTCAAAAGAGGTATCCCTCGACAAAGGCACTTCTCCGGACAGCGCCAAGTCGCTACCTGGACCAGAAGATCCTGGCCCACCTGCTCGCAAGGTTCTGGTCGGAGCAAGACTCGATCCTAAATAGGAAGAGTCGCTCGCCTCCTTCCTCCGAGCAAATCAGACGATTCTTTGGCAAGCGTTCGATATGCCCGAGTCCCGAGGTGATCGAGCACAAGCTAGCTCTCCACCGATAAGAAACCGATCAAGCGAAGGCCGTGGCGTTTGCGCCGATCGGAAGGAGGCAATCCAAGAGATTGACAAGCTTCTCAAATTTGGATTCATCCGTGAAGTCAACCACCCTCGATGGCTCGCCAACCTGTAATGGTTAGGAAGAATAATGGGAAATGGCGAATGTGTATCGACTTTGAGATCTAAATAAAGCTTGTCCAAAGGATTTATTTCCCCTTCCACGCATTGATCAACTGGTAGATTCTACCTCTGGGTGCGAATTACTAAGTTTTTTAGATGCGTATTCAGGGTACCACCAGATTAGTATGTGTAAAGAGGATGAGGAGAAAACTTCCTTCATCACTCCATATGGCACTTATTGTTATGTTAAGATGCCATTTGGTCTCAAAAATGCTGGTGCAACTTTTCAAAGGTTGATGCAAAAAAACCTTTAGTCCGCAAATAGGTCGGAATTTAGAAGCTTACGTTGATGATCTGGTCGTAAAGACCACCAACGCTAGCAATCACATCTCTGACTTACAAGAAACTTTCAGCAACTTGAGAAGGCATAACCTCAAATTGAATCCTAAAAGTGTGTGTTCGGAGTTTCATTGAAAATTGCTTGGTTTCCTACTCTCGGCTAGAGGTATTGAAGCAAATCCAAGAAAGATAGCACCATCGACTGGATCGACCTCCGACCACGAAGAAGGAAGTCCAAAACTAACCGTCAGTATGGCAAAGACTAAGTCGTTTCATAGCAAGGTTAGGAGAAAAGGGTTACCTTTCTTTAAACTTCTTGAACATGGGAGTTTTGAATGGACTAGAGAGGCAAACGATGCCTTTGAAGAACTTAAAAAGTACCTTACAAGTGCACCGGTTTTAGTCTCTCCGAGACCGGGAGAAACACTGCTAATGTACGTGGCAGCAACACCACAAACAGTGAGCGGTGTACTGGTCGTGGAAAGGGATAACATCCAACGACTAGTTTATTACGTAAGCTAGGTCTTACATGGACCAAAAGAAAGATACCCACAGGTACAAAAATTGCTCTATGGTCTCCTTATGTCTTCAAGGAAGCTAAGGCATTACTTTCAGGCCCACAAAGTGGTCGTACCGACGGGATATCCCCTTGGTCAAGTCCTTGGAAACAGGGAATCATCAGGACGAATAGCAAAATAGGCAGTTGAGCTAGGGGCGTTTGACCTCCATTTCATTTCACTTAACAGCGATAAAGTCCGAGCGAGAGCGTAATTCATTGCGAATGGATAAACCCGAACCCACCCAAGGGCCCGCGCATTTAACACCACGAGGAGTGGACAATGTACTTTGACGGTTCTTTGATGTTAAAAGGGTCGGGGCCGAGTGATCCCGATATCCCTCATGGCGTAACACATCAACTACACCATCAGCTTAAATTTTCTGCCACAAATAATATGGCGTAATATGAAGGTTTCTTGGCGGGACTCGGCGACTCGTTAAGCTCGTCAGATTCGCAGACATTAGTGAGTGGCGATTCTCAACGGTAGCAAATCAAGTAGGGAAAGAGTATCAATGCTCAAGTACCAAGATGTCATCTTATCTAGCGGAAGTACGAAAACTCAAAAGCACTTCTTCGATTTTCAGATCCAACATATTCCTAGAAAGGAAAACTTTCGATGCACCGGTTAGCAAGGATGGCCTCCACGAGGTCAACCGTCCCGCCGGAGTTTTTCTCGAGCAACTCGATTCACCCTCGGTAGTCGAGCCTTCGAGAACATACATGATTCTTCTGGTCGAACAAACCAATCAAAGGAACATGGATGCTCCACAGTGTCGTTGACGGTTGGTATTTGTCACGATCAAGGTAGAGATTGATGACATCGATCTACAATTATCTTGAAGATGACATAATTCCAAAAGATGATGTAGAGGCTGATCGATAGCACTAAAAGCCAAATCATACACTCTAATCGAACGCACCTTGTACAAACGAGGATCTCATGGAGTGTTGATGAGATGCATATCTCAAACGGATGGCATTAAGTTGCTAACGAAATCCATGAAGGAGTCTCATGGAGCACATCATTCCTCTGTAACTCTAGTCGGAAAGCCTTTAGGCAAGGATACTATCGCCAGCGCCCTTCATGATGCAAAAGAACTTGTGACGGTGCGTACAATGTCAGTTTCATAGCAGACAAGTACATCAGCCGGCACAAGCCTTACAAACAATTCCTCTTTCTTGGCCTTTTGCAACCTGGGTACTGGATATTCTAGGACCTTTCCCAAGAGCACCCGGGGGCTTCGAATTCCTTTTCATCATGATTGACACGTTTACAAAATGGATCGAGGCCGAGCCGGTTGTTAAAATAACAACTGAGGCCGCTAAGAGATTCCTAATGAAAAATGTGATCACACGATTTGGTGTACCTAGTCGTATAATCACAGATAATGGCACTCAGTTCACTAGCAGTCAATTTCAAGAATTCTGCGATGAACTTGGTGTAAAAGTTCATTTTGCATTGCTCATCCGCAGAGCAACGAGGCGAGCGAGCTTAATGGTATCATTATGCAAGGGATCAAACGCCGAGTATTCACCGTTAATCAAACGGTCGAGCTTGGGTTCAAGAACTCCCGCTCAGATTATGGGTCGTTCAACCACGACGATCGTGCGACCGTGAAACACCATTCTTTTTGGTTTACGGGTGAAGCCATGCTTCCTCGAGAACTCAAAATGGGTCAGCTCGAATTGATCGCTTTCACGAAAACGATCAGAATGAACGAAGACTCAACGACGTCGATTTCCTTGAAGAACGACGAAATCAAGCCCTTGTACGATCAGCAGTCTACCAACAAGCCATGCGAAGGTACCATAGTCGTAAGGTGCAACCTCATGCCTTCTTTGTCAGAGGTGATCCGGTTCTCGAAAAAATTGAGCCGTGCAAATCGCAATAAACTTTCCCTAAGTGGGAAGGTCCTTACACTGTGGTCGAGGTTACCCGACCTGAGGTTCCGTATGACTGGCTATGTTTGACGGGCAAATTTTGTCAAATTCTTGGAACATTGATCAATTGCGTAAGTTCTATGTTTAAATTATTATTTACTTTCTTTCATTTCTTTCAATTTCAATAAATTCATTTATTCTCTAAAAAATAATAAGTAACCTTGCTATATATATATATATATACCTATAGGCTGGTCGTTCATGATTGTTAATTTCAACTAGTCAGAGCAGACAATTTTCTCTCCGATATCCTTTCTAAGGATCTCTATTACTCTCTGGCAACGACTTCTAAGTCATACGCCGTATTGGTCCTAGTCGTGAGCATTTTACCATGCGCGACCACATTCTTTTCTTAAGGAAATATATTAGTAATCAGAGCATCGTATAAATAACTTTCCATACTGAATGATATGCCTAAGATTATGAAGGTTATATTTCATTATTTCAAGATTCTGCTGCGCTCTTGTCTGGCTACTGGTCGGGACACGGAAAGCCTCCTAGTCGAAGTCTCTCCTTTTTCGCACGTGGTCCTACCCACTGGAAGGAGCTTCCTAGCGACGGTTCTTTTCTTACGATCCTCGCTACCAGTCAGATAGAGAGTCTGAACACGTTTCGCGAAATGTGATATATGATTTCAGATCTAAGCATTCCTTCCGACCAGACTTTAGGATAATAGATATAAACAAAGTTCACTTATAATTTGCTGCATTCATTTTTGTATTTCTTCTTATGTCAAACAACAAGGTCTTTTATCCGGCCATGTATAACTTTTGATTGGTATTTCGATCATGACAAACAAGGATCTATAACTAAGCGAAGTCATAAGCTGGTTCCGACCACAATGATTTCCTAGTATTACTGCGATCAGTTTTGACTTCATTTCGGTACATACCTTCAAAATGATGGTTTTGACTTTTTATTCTCTTTCTTGGCTACTTGCTTGTATAGGAAAGTTCTTCTACTATAAAGCAGTCGGGGGCTAGGAGGTGTGTGAGAATTTTTAAAAAGAGAGTCAAACAGGATAAAACAAAGACACTGTTAATGACATGAAAGGTAAGTTTTACACATATTCAATATTTTTACACTTTTTGTAGGAGTCTACTCTAGAAATATTCCCAGACTAATTACTGCTTGATGGGGATCCGACCTCCATCTCCTCTACTACTTTATCTCCGAGTGGCTTGAGTTCTTCCATGAACTTGGTTGCCTCCTCAGGTGGGCAGTTGAAGTCATCTTCAACAACTTGGAAATCAATGGAGGGGTCGGAAGCTTTCAGTTTTGCTAAAGCAAAACTAACTCCACTAGCAACGCCTGTTTTCATGGCCTGGGCATAGTTCTTCCGAGTAGTCTTGAGTAGAGTATTAAGATCCTCTAGAAGTTGACCAAAGTAGTTCATTTTCTCTACTGGATCTCTTAAGGTAGGCAGGCTTGATCCTGATCCCATATCAAAGATCATCTTGTTCAAAAATGCAGTCTTTTCATCTAAGCTTTGAACGAGAGCTGCCTCCTTGTCTTGCTCAAATTTTAGAGTCTTTTCTACTATGTTTAAAACTTGTTTTTGCTCTGCAAGAGTAAAACAGGTGATAAGCACAAAAATAATTGGAGGGAAATAATAAGTCAAGTTTACGACCTATTACCTTCGATTTTCTTGTTAAGAACTTCCTTGCTGGTCGTAGCTTCAGCGATCGACCGGTCTTTAGCTTTGATCTCTTCTTCAAGCAGAGCTGTCTTGGCTTTCTCAGCCAGGATCTCTTCTTTTATTTTCTCCAAATCTATCAAATACGATAAGGGAGAATAATTAGCAAAGGGCGAAGCATTGAAGAAAGAAAAAGGCTAAGGGGAAAGTTCTTACTTTCTAATTCGGAGTGTTTTTGCTCCAAGTCTTTAATCCGCTGGGTCAGTCCTCCGACCACAGCAAAGTTCTCGACCATATGCTGTTCAAATAGCATTTTCCTCTTTAAAAATTCTTTTTAAAAGACTTTTTAGGAGAGATTATGAAACTGGTCGTAGATACTTACCCGGATCGCCAAATCGTTATATCCGCCAAATATGGAATCAGGATGCATTTTGATTTGATGGTCCGATATCTTTCCCCATGCCTCGTCAAGCTCCTTATCCTCAATGAATCGGGGGAGAAAAGGGAACTTGTCAGGTTGAGGAGAATTACCAACAATGGTCGGAACTTCTTGAGGGCCTTTAGGGGCATCTACCTCCGCGGAAGGAGTTAGAACCACCAATGGTTCCAACTCAGCTGTTGGCCTTGACGCCTGCTCGGGGGCTTCTCCGACCACCCTTTCCTCAGGAACGTTATCCTGGGAAGTGGTCTGCTCATGGACCTCTTCAAGTACCTGGTCCTTAGAAGGAATCTGGTCGGAAGCGACCGGAACGCCAGAGGACCTATACCAAGCAAATAAGGGAAGTTAAAAAAGAGAGAGGCATCAAATCATCAAGAAATTATTAAAGGTATGCGCTTATACGACCACTTTCATTTGAGCGTACCTAGTTAATTTATGAGATTTGACTCTGAAACGCGGAAGAGTAAAATCTGTACGGTCGCCTTTCCTTTTCTTTTCTTCTGATCTTGCCGGTTCCGAAATGGCAGGATTGGCCAAGTCTATTGCATTATCCAATAGAATGTCGGAAGCGATGTTCTCGATCAGCTCATCAAAAGTTACGTCCTTGATCATCTGGTCGGGCGGGGTGGTTTCACCAGCCTCCATACCAGTTGTTCTAGTAACAACTGTCCGGTCATCAACAACCAGTCTGGGGTCGGCAACCTCCGTAGTCGCGCACCGGTGGCCTTCAGCCTTCTCCACCTAAACCAACAAATGAATTTGGTTAGGTGATAAAATCTGTTATCTAAATTACATATATATATTATTATGAAATGTTATGTTACCTCGGGAGATTCATCCTCTTCCAGTGCATCTGGGCACGAATCGGTTGGAACAACGGTGGGATGTTTAGCCTCACCAGTTTGTGTGATTCGCAACCCGACCAGCTACAAAAGCAGAGCATGATCAAAAATCTGATCGAAGAATATATATATGCATGATAAAAGAGATTTTTTACCTTAAGCCTTGTTGTTCTCTCTTCAGCAGGGGCTATGGCCAAGATCTTAGGGAATCCAGCCTTTTCTCCAGGCTCCCCTGCACAGATCAGCTTGATCCTTTCTCTAATTTCCTCAGGGGAAAGAGCTTCAAAAGAAGAGAGAAAATAAGACATGAACATATTTTAAGGTAGTACATTAATCAAATGAAAATACTGGTCGGAGTTATCTCAATGACTTACCACCTCTTGAGATAGCTTCAACACGACCAATGGACCAAACCAGGGAGTGAGTCCGAAGCTTTAGTGGGCTAATTTGGCGCTTAGTGAAATCCCTCACCACGTGCCAAGAGGTCAAGCCCTTGACTCGCAGGTCGTACATGGCATCCGCCTATCGCCCGACCACTCCTGTCTTCTCCACGGTCTTTCTCCATTTGGGATTTTCAGTTGCTCTCATCCCGGCGAAATAGAGGCCGTCATCTCTCGTAACCGTCATATAGAACCAGTTCTTCTTCCATGATGACCACGAGGACTTCGAGTACATATGGATGTACTCATTGACCTTCCCATCGTGAAGACGCAACGTACATTCCCCGGGAGTATCCGTGGTTTTCCCCATTACCATTCGGTAGAAATACCTGAAGAGTCTCAAACTCGGAGGCAATCCCAGGTATGCTTCACACAAATATGTGAAGATGCTGATGTTGGCGATGGAATTTGGAGCCAAATTCACCAATTCCACCCCATAGAATTCAAGAACACAGAGAAGGAATTTGTGTACCGGCAATCTCAGCCCACATTCGATGTAGGCGAGGAAAACAGGAATTTCCTCATCTTCGCGACTTGGGAAATGCCCTCCAAATGCTGATCTCCATCTGATCAAATTCTTATCCGGAAGCATCCCAATCTTCTCCAAAGCTTCAAGCTTTTTCTTGCTCAAATCCGACGGCAACCACTCGGTGATTTGCTCCAACATGATGAAAACCCTTGAGAATGAGTAAAACTCGTAGGAGATTTTTGTGGTCGGAAGAACAAGAAAAGAAGGACGAAGATTTTTTGTCTGGGTAAAAGAGATCAAAAAAGGGGATCTGGAAGCATAAAGAATCCAAAAGGTCTAGCGATGGGGATTTTATAGCCTCGGGTCTTTCAAATTACGATTGGAGGTTATCCATAAAAGTCTGAACGACAAAAAACTTCTTTTTCGCCCAACGGACAGAGAAACTCTTCAGTTCCCAAGGCAAGTTCTCAACTTTAAAATAAACACAAACCACCTCAGATGTCACGACATTAAATGGTGGTTTGCCCAATACGAATTCATCGGGAGAAGGCGTTCACACGTCATGTTCATTTAAAGTTCGGGGGCTAGCTGACGAGGATTAAAACCTCTATGTATTAATTTAAATACATAAAAGACCATACGTCTTCATGGTCGTAACCCCTAAGGCTAACGACCTCACTGGTCGTAAGGATTCCAGAGGTTACTCGATGGGTACCACGTCGGACTAGGTTTCACCGGTAGTCGCTTCGAAAATGCTATGAACAGCACCATTAATCAGTATGATGAATGGAACACGTGCGAAACGTTCCATACCTTACGATGATATACAAGACTCTGACTATAAACCACCTTACGGTTAAGTGTCTCACAAATACTTAACCGCAAGGTAGTTAGCACATTGTTAACTACCTTAAACCTCCGACCAGTTGTAGCATTTCATTAGGGACGTCTTCTCCAGGAGTAACTGTCGCCTCTTCGGGAGTTATTTAATGGTGAAGCACAAAAGACGAGGAGACACGCACACACAACAGCGAACAACAGAAGGCAACACAGAAGCCGAAGCAGTAGTATTCAATACATTCAGTGTAATTGGAGATGGTCCCTAGTCAAGTCTTGTAAACCCAGTTCATATTAATAAAGAGCAGCCCCCATTCTCTTCCAGGATACTCTATATCATTTTCCTCCTTTTATTTTCATAAAATCGGCGATTCGATCGTCGATAGGTATATTGGGCATAGAAGCCTCCAAGTGTTTGTAGCAGCTTCCACAGCTCTGCGGCAAGTCCTCCGTTGCAATCTCCGAAGGTCTGAAGGTAAGGCATCTGTCAAGATAGACAAGAGGCAGGAACCAAGTTAAAACAGCGGGGAGAGGAAAAATTTTAGCAATAGATGAGTCAAGAGAGATATGAGGGGAGTTAAGCAATTCATTTAGTCTTGTAAGTTAAATTTTCTTTAGAAAATAATTTGGACACTCGAACGGCCGATCTAACTAAGGTCTAGACCTCGGTCAAGATGGCTCGATACCACCTCTGTCGGGACCCAAAATTACACTCGACCCTCGTGTTTAATGCACTAGCCTCAGATCATGCTAGTGCACACAAAGTGTCAACAAAGATGAATATCGATCCACACAAGCTTAATAGTAACATAAACGAATAGTTTGATTAATAAATAATGGTTCCACCCGTCAAAGTGAGCGGCACACGCGTGGCTCTGGGTCACATGACTGGAAGGCACGCTGGCCACGTGAGAAAAGGAGATGGGCCGAAGAGATTCGGCCCGAACACTATTTGGAGATTTAAAATAGCTTTTCCATTTTAGAAAATACCAGAAATTCCAAATGGCAATAGAAATTAGCAAATGAACTTGGAAAAATTCTAGAAAATTCTAGAAAATATGTCCAAGCACATAGAACCCAAATAAAATAGTTTTGACCATTGTTCATGTTGACTTTAGTCATATTAAATTGTTTTGTTACTCAAAGTCCAATATTAAGCTTTTGAATTAATTCAAATAAATCCAAATGGTGAATTTTCTCTCTACCAACTATTCAAAGGATTTTTAAAGCTCAGAAAATTGGGATGTTACAACCACCCTCTCGGCCATGATCACTTCCCGATCATGACCACCCCTTGGTCTTTTTGCAAAGACCACCCTCTTGGTTCTTTTGCAAAGACCACCCTTTTTGCTTGAACGTCCCTTCTCGTTGGACCTCCTTCTCAGTTGGGACCTCCTGTCTTCTGGTTTTGATTTAAGTTCTCTTTAGTTCTTTGCTTGAGTTATTTTGTTTATTTGGTTCTTTTCGAACGTGTAGATTCCGACTTTATGGAAGAGTATCTGGATCCAGCGACCACTACCGAAGCCTTGCCCCTCTTCAACGAAGGCAAGTCGCAGACCTTTGATCATGTTGTACCTAGCGTTCAAAAGTATATTGTTTTATATCAACATGCATGGCTATTTGTATAGAAATGGTTTGGGCAGTAGCTAAATTCCTATTTGACAGTATGCCTCCTTGAATGATTGTGCTTGACATGTTGACATGTTCCTCCTTGGACACCTTAGAATGGGTATTCTTAGTTGGTCTTGTATTGGCACTACTAACCTGGGAGCATATTTATGCTTAGCCTTGCTTTAGTTGCGCTGGTCACGAGAATCATGAATCAATGTTGATAAACTTGACTAATTGAACTATGGAATTGTGGTGAAATGCCACTGTTGAAGCAACTATGGTGGTTAGCCACAGTTGTGTCGATCGTGGTGCGATGCCACTGTTGTAAAACTTGTTGTGCTAGGACCAGGGTGGTCTTTTGGCCGGATTAAAACCCAAAATGTTTCTTCACTCGGGCGAGTGATCATGCAGTAAAGGGGGTGTTATACGCACATTGGGATGAGTTTGCCTCGCCTGAGTGGTCTAAGGACTTAACCTTGTGTTCCTTTGATCCGGGTCTACCGTGCAACCACAAGATCATTTATGGGGTGGTCTGGACCAACTACTTATCAATGGTTTGGTTTGGTTTTGTTGTGGTGGAAGTGAGCCTGGGTTACACGCTCACACTTGGCGCAAGAGGGGGCTCACGGAGGGTGGTTAGCCCAATGGAAGCGAAACCTTAGCGGGTAGAATCGAGCCAGATCAGAGCTTTGTAAAGGCCTTGTTACGCTCTCTAGACTGCTCACCTTCGAAAGTGTGTATGTGTTTCGACGGGAACCCAACCAACTAGAGAGGTCGTGAATTGTGGGTAAAGCTGTACAACCTCTGTAGAGTGTAAATCTATTCGAATAGTCGAGTCCCCGGTTATGGACAATGCCTGGTGAAATTGCGCAAGGGGTAGTTTATCTCAAAGGTGGTTGTGGGCGCTTTAGAGTGGTCCTGGGTGCTCCAGGGTTGGTGCCCTGGGGTGGTCGTGGGAGCTCCAGAGTGGCCCTGGGTGGTCGTGGTTGGTGCCGTGGACGTCCTGGTCGATGGTGCCACCTGGGCGTGGGAGTGGTCCTGGTCGTTGGTGCGACCCGGACATGGGGAGTGGTCTTGGGAGTGAGCAGGTGCTCACGACCTCCTTCAAAAGAACTATTACTTACGTATTACTCTTTTAACTTGAGCTTTGCAATCTATTTATGATATTCACTGTCCAACATTGCTTTTCTGCAAACTAACCCTACAGCTCTCATTGTCAAGCCTTGCATAAATATTATTTGCATACTTGTTCCCTGCGGCTTGCTGAGTACATTCAAAGTACTCATGGCTTGTGCCCTCTGTTTGATCAGCAGAGGAGGGTGATCCAGGGAGCTCAGTACTATATGAAGAGGAGTTCTATAAAGACCTTGCGATATAGGGGACGTCCTCCACTCGATTGCCTGTGGGCATGTCGAATGGCCTATGCGTGATGTTTTGTTTTTCCGCTGCTGGTTTTCTTTTTGTTGTTAGCCCTACGTGGCACCCCTGTAAACAAGCTTGACCATAAGGTCTTTGTTAATAATATTTAATTTGTCTGCTTCATCTATCGATTGTTGTTTGGATGTGATGTCACCACTTGTTAAGTCTGTGCGAGCTAGCTTACTAATCCAGGGACTAGCTTATTGTGCGCAGAGGCTGGGACCCCGGGTGGTCTTGGTGGACCTTTGAGTCCTCCTGGGTGGTCCTGGAGGCCCTCTGGGTGGCCCTGGAGACCTCCTGGGTGGTCTTGGAGGACCTCCCAGACCTCCGGGTGGTCCTGTTGGACTTCCTACGTGGTCTTGGGAAGACCCCTCCAGATCTCCCGGGTTGGGTCCTTACAAGGTGGTATTAGAGCATTCATCGACTGTAGGACATAACCTTAGATAGCATGGTCGTATAGTCAAGAGTCTGAAATTTTATTTTCTAAATCAAACCAACTGATTAACTTGAGTAGATAATTCTTCTCTTATCTTACTCTATTCTTCTCTGACTTTATCCCGATCTTTTTCTCATCTTATTCTATTTCTTTCTCCTCTCTTTCTCAGGTTCTTGCATCTTATCCCTTCTGGAATCTTGTTTTCGAACTCAAATTGACCTCCTTATCTCAGTAATCTCTATAGGCTCGAGCTTAGTTTTAGTCAACCTTTTCCCCTAAGTTAAGTTAGAAGGCTTCAGTAGAGTGGTCCTCCTCGGTTTTGTATCATTAGCCTATGCAATAAGAGTCCAGTAGGAGGTCCTATTGCATCTTTATGCCTCTTTTGGCCTCTCGGCTTCTTGCTCTTTTGGGTCAAGCCTACTTTTCCCAATTAGGTTGTTCCATCTTTCATCCTTGTTCTCACTTGTCTATGGTGCTTTTCCCTCTCACCTATTGTGCTTTCTTCTCCTCATCTATTAAGCTTGAGAGGATTGTGTAGATGGTGCGCAGACTACGCTAGCTTGACAAGCGTGGTGATCCAGGGAGCTCAATGCTATATGAAGAGGAGTTCTATGAAGACCTTGCGATCTAGGGACGTCCTCCACTCGATTGCCTATGGGCATGTCGAATGGCCTATGCGTGATGTTCTATTTTTCCGCTGCTAGTTTTCTTTTTGTTGTTAGCCTTGTGTGGCACCCCTGTAAACAAGCTTGACCATAAGGTCTTTGTTAATAATATTTAGTTTGTATACTTCATCTATCGATTGTTGTTTGGATGTGATGTCACCACTTGTTAAGTCTGTGCGAGCTAGCTTACTGATCCAGGGACTAGCTCATTGTGCACAGAGGCTGGGACCCCGGGTGATCTTGGTGGATGTCCGGGTGGACCTTCGAGTCCTCCTGGGTGGTTCTAGAGGCCCTCGGGTGGCACAGGAAACCTCTGGGTGGTCTTGGAGGACCTCCTAGACCTCCGGGTGGTCAGTTGGACTTCTGCATGGTCTTGGGAAGACCCTCCAGATCTCCGGGTCAGTCCTTACAAAGCTAAGGCTTCACCAACTACTACAAGAAAAGTAAGAAGTGGTGTCCACTTCACCAGGTAGCGAGGCATGATCTGCGCACTTGCCGAGCCTGGCAAAAAAAACTAGAGGATTACTACTCAGGTAAAAGTCTCTTCCCCTCCATAACAGAGATCGGAGAACCAAGCTCCAAGAAGCAAAAAGATGGCGACGAAGAGATGGGGTACCAGGAGTTGCATCACACAGTCGATATGATTTTTAGTGGATCCTCCTCGCCGTGGATTGAGAAGTGAACCTTGCCGAGTCTCCGATCACCGTCAAGCCGTCCAGGTGGTTAGAAGCTGTAATCTCCTTCAGCAAAGAAGACTGCCCCACCCCGTCGACTCAACCAGGTAGGTTTCCTATGGTAGTTGAACCTACTATTAACAATTGTAAAGTTAATCGAGTCATAATAGATGTAGGTAGTTCTTTAAACATTTTATTTACAGGAGCATTAGAAGAAATGCAGATTCCCAAGTCTAAGGCAAAATCCAAGAAATATGCCTTTCACGGCATAGTTCCTGGTTTTACAGCCAAATCGATAGGACAGTTGTCCCTATCGGTTACGTTCGGAAGACCTGACAATTTCCAAACAGAAAAAGTTCCATTTGATGTGGTGGATTTCGAAACCGCAGACAATGGAATCCCCGGTCGTCCGGCTTTAGCAAAATTCCTAATAGCCACGCATTACGGTTATCAGAGTTTAAAAATACCAGGACCGAAAGGAGTCATCAAGGTTCGAGGAGATCAAAAAATAGCTTATGCATGTGATCGGAAGTCCTTAGAACTGGTCGATAAACTTTTGACCAGGGAAACTAATCCCCCTACATTGTAGGTCAAGCACTCGAGGCCAAAGATAGCATCAAAACCTTCCGACTAGACCAAGGAGGTATCACTCGGCAAAGGCGCTCCTTTCGAAAGCACTAACACACCGTCTGGGCCCGGAAACGCTAATACGTCTGTCCTAAAGGTACTAGTCCAGGCAGGACTCGACCCTAAATAGGAAGTCGCTCGTCTCCTTCCTCTGAGCAAACTAGGACGTATTCACCTAGCAGGCGTCCTGATCGGAAAGAGGCAATCCAGTCGGAGATCGACAAGCTCCTCAAGGCTGGATTTATTCGTGAAGTCGACCACCCAGAGTGGCTCGCCAACCCTGTAATGGTCAGAAAAAGCAATGGGAAATGACGAATGTGTATTGACTTCACAAATCTTAATAAAGCTTGTTTGAAGGATGACTTCTCCCTTCCACGCATTGTCAACTTGTAGACTCTACTTCCGGGTGTGAGTTGTTAAGTTTTTTAGATGTATACTAAGGGTACCACCAGATTAATATAAGTAAAGATGATGAAGAGAAAACTTCCTTCATCACTCCATATGACACTCACTGCTATGTTAAGATGTTATTTGGTCTCAAAAACGCTGGTGCAACTTTCCAGAGGTTTATGCAAAAAAAACGTTTAATCCTCATATAGGTCGAAATCTAGAAGCCTACGTTGATAAATTGGTCATGAAAAGCATCAACGCTGGCGACCATAGTTCCGACCTACATGAGACTTCCAATAACTTAAGAAGATATAACATTAAGTTAAATCCAGAGAAGTTTGTGTTTGGAGTTTTACCGGGAAAGGTTCTTGGATTCCTAGTTTCAGCTAGAGGGATTGAAGCAAACCTAGCAAAGATTACGGCCATCTATCAAATGCGCCCTCCGACCACAAAGAAGAAAGTCCAAAAACTAACCGGCAGTATGGCAGCGCTAAGTCGTTTCATAGCTCGGTTAGGTGATAAATGACTCCCTTTCTTCAAACTTCTGTGGGAACACGAAAGTTTCGAGTGGACTAAAGAGGCAAACAACGTCTTTGAAGAACTTAAGAAGTACCTTACGACTACCCCAATCCTAGTATCTCCAAGGTCGGGAGAAACATTGCTAATTTATGTGGCTGCAATGCCACAAACAGTCAGTGGTGTACTAGTCGTAGAACGTGAAAACGTTCAACGACCAGTATATTATGTAAGTAAAGTCTTGCATGGACCAAAGGAACGATATCCATAGGTACAAAAGTTGTTCTAAGGTCTCCTTATAGCTTCAAGAAAACTAAGGCATTACTTTCAGGCCCATAGAGTGGTCGTTCAACTGGATATCCCCTAGGTCAAGTCCTCGAAAACAGGGAATCATCAGGATGAATAGCAAAATGGGCGGTCGATCTTGGGGCATTCGACCTCCATTTCATCTCACGAATAACAATCAAGTCCCAGGCAATAGCTGAATTCATTGTCGAATGGACAAACCCTAAACCCACCCAAGCGCCGAGTACGAACACCACGACGAGTGGATAATGTACTTTGACGGTTCCTTGATGCTCAAAGGCTCGGGGGCTGGAGTTTTCTTAATATCCCCTACTGGTGAACACATCAAGTATGTCATCCAGCTAAACTTTCCTGCTATAAACAATGTGGTAGAATACCAAGGTTTACTGGCAGGACTCTGAGCAGCTCGTGTGCTCGGGATTCGTCGATTACTAGTGAAAGGTGAATCTCAACTTGTAGCGAATCAAGTCGGGATCAATACTCAAGTACCAAGATGTCATCTTATCTAGCGGAAGTACGAAAACTCGAAAAGCACTTCTTCGGTTTTAAGATCTAACATGTTTCTATAAAGGAAAACTTTCTAGTAGACCAGTTGGCACGGATGGCCTCCACAAGGTCACCTATCCCGCCCGGAGTTTTTCTCAAGCTACTCGATTCACCCTCGGTTGTTGAGCTTTCCGAGGACATAGATGCTCCACTGGAGGTCGTACAAATCGATCCTGCGAACATGGATGCTCCACAGGTCGTACAGCACGATCACGGTAGAGATTAGATGACGCAAATCTACAATTATCTTCAGCATGGCATTATTCCTGAAGATGATGTAAAGGCTGATCGTATAGCTCGAAAAACCAAATCATACACTCTAATCGAAAGTACCTTGTGTAAACGAGGATCCCATGGAGTGTTGATGAGATGCATATCTCAAACGGATAGCATTAAGTTGCTATCCGACATTCATGAAGGAGTTTATGGAGCACATCATTCCTACAGAACACTGGTCGGTAAAGCCTTTAGGCAATGATACTACTGGCCAATTGCCCTACATGATGCAAAAGAGCTCGTGATGAAGTGCGTACAATGTCAATTTCATAGACGACAAGTACATCAGCTCGCACAAGCTTTGCAAACCATACCTCTTTCTTGGCATTTTGCAACCTAGGGACTAGACATTCTGGGACCTTTCCAAAGAGCACCCGGGAGCTTTGAATTCCTTTTCGTCATGATTGACATATTTATAAAATGGATAGAAGTCGAGCCAATTGTTAAAACAACAACTAAAGCTGCTAAAAGGTTCCTCACAAAAAACATGATCGCACGATTTGGTATACCCAGTCGTATAATCATAGATAACGGTACCCAATTCTCTAGCGAAAATTTTCAAGAATTCTACGAGGATCTAGGTATCAAGATACATTTCGCTTCTGTCACTCATTCGCAGAGCATTGGAGCAGTCGAGTGAGCCAATGGTATTATAATGTAAGGAATGAAACACCAAGTATTCGACCAGTTAACAAAACGGTCAAGAGCTTGAGTTCAAGAACTTCCTTCTGTGTTATGGGCCGTTCGAACCACGACCAGTCGTGCGACCAGTGAAACGCCATTTTTTTTGGTTTACGGTGCTGAATTCATGCTTCCTCCAGAACTGAAGATAGGCTCTGCTCGAACTAATTGTTTCAATAAGAATGATCAGATAGAACAAAGACTCGATGACATCAATTTCCTTGAAGAACGATGAAACCAAGCCGTTATACGCTCGATGGTTTACCAACAAGCCATGCGAAGGTACAACTTGATCGAAGGTGCAACCTCGCGGACTGGCTATGGGTGATCCTGGTTCTCTGAAGATTGAGAACCGTGTTAATCGCAATAAACTTTCTCCCAAATGGGAAGGTCCACACACTGTGATCGAAGTCACCAAACCTAGTTCGGTACGACTAGCTATGTTCGACGGACGTGTTTTGTCAAATTCTTGGAATATTTTGACTAATTGTGTAAGTTTTTTGTATAATTGTATTTTACATTTTTTAATAAATATGCATTTCCTTTTACTATCCGATGAGTGATATTGTTTATATGACTGTACCCTTACTTTGGTTGCATACTATTGTTGTTTAGATGGTTGGAGAAGACCAAATTCTCTCTGATATCCTTTTAAAGGATCTCTGTTACTCTATGGCTCAGACATATAAGTCAAACGTCGTAAGGGTCCTAGTTGTGACCATTCAGTCAATGGTTCTCACGTGCGACCACACCCTTTTCTTAAAGAAACATACGAGTAAAAGGAGCATAACACAAACGACTGCATATAGTGATTTCCCTACTTAAAATTTTGGAGACTACATTTCTTCACTTCAACATTTTGTTCTACTCTTGTTTTGGCTACTGGTCGGGACACGGAAAGCCTCCTAGTCGAAGTCTCTCCTCTCCGCATGTGGTCTTACCCACTGGAAGGAGCTTCCTAGCGACGGTCCTTTTCCTACGATGTTCGCTATTATGGCTTCCTTAGTCATAACTTCTTCTTTAAGTTTCTCCAAATCTATCAAACACGATAAATGGAGAAATTTGGTTAACAGAAAAAGATCCAAATGGCAAAGAAGGACAGAGGAAGAAACTAAGAGTTACTTACTTTCTAATTCGGAGTTCTTCTTCTCCAAGAGCTTTATTCGCTGGGTTAGTCCTCCGACCACAACGAAGTTTCCACCAAATGCTACAAAATAGCAGACTTCTTTAAATTTTTAATAAAGTTTAAGGGAAATGCTATTAAAAGTGGTCGTGGAAGCTTACCTAGATTGCCGTATTGGTATATTCGGAAAAAATAAAGTCATGATTCGTCTCTGCTTGACGGTTCAAAAATCCTTCCCCAAGCCTCATCAAGATCTTCATCATTAAAGATCCGGGGGCGATGAGGAAAGGCGACATGAAAAGGAGAATTTCTAGTAGAGGTCCGAACCTACTGAGATTCCTCAGGAACCTTCACCTCCACAGGTGGGGTTGGAGCCGCCACGTGTTCCTGAGCAGGCGCTGGCGCTGCCACTTGCTCGGGGGCGGGTTCGACCTCTTTTTCTTCAGGAGCCTTCTCTTGAGGAGTGCTTTGGTCGAAAGTGACTGGAACACCAGAGGATCTACAAAGAAAGAAGAAAGAAAGCTCAAGACTCTAAAACACCAAAGGTAAGTAATTACATAAGTTCCTCTTTCATATATATGTACTTGGTCATTTTCTTGGTCTTTAGTTTGAAGTGCGCTGAAGCGAAGTCTGTCGCGCTCGCCTTTCTCTTCTTCTGCTCAACCGACTTCACCGGCCCTGAACTGGTAGGGCAGGCTAGACCCCTCACGTCCTCCGACTGGAGGTCAGAAGAAATATTTTCGATTAGTTGATCGAGAACAAGATACCTGACCATCGGGTCGAAAGATGTGGATTCGTCGGTCTCCAGAACAGTTACTCTAGCAGCAACTGACAGGTCGTCAGCGACCACATTGGAGTCCACGACAACCGCCTAATTAACAATCAAAGTCAGTTAGGTGACGAAAAATCCTTCATCTAGAATATACATTTCTATTCGGTTACCTACCTCTACGAGACCACCATCTCGAATGGTCGTAGGACTGGTCGGAGCGTCAATCGACTCACAACTCTCGATGGCCTCATTGATCCTCAATCCGAGCGACAGCGTATCGAAGAGGATTTACGGTAAACCGATCGGAAAACATACAAATGATGAAAGGTAGTTGATATTTTTACCTTAAGCCTCTCAACTCTCTCTTTTGCAGAGACAACCGCTAAAATCCGGCGGAAATCAGCTTTGTCACCAGGCTCCCCGGCGCGAATCATATTGATCCGACTTCTAATCTCATCAGGAGAAAGAATTGCAAGAATAAACAAGAGACTTTAGGGTTACAAAAGTAATCAGCCAAGAAAAACAAACCGGTCGGAATCTTTTAGGACTTACCCTCATTGGAATCTTTGGTCGTGTTATCACGACCAATATACCAGAGCATCGAATGCATTTGGGACTTCGAAGGGCTAATCCGGCGTATGGAGAAATCCCTTACTACGTGCCAAAAGGTTAAACCCCTGACACTAAGATGTTGGATGACTGTAACACCCCAGCCCAACACTGAGCCTGGAATGCCACTAAACTACCTTAACAATTTACTTTACATCAACTTACAAAAAAATATCAGCAAGCAGTTCATTATCAAAGCCTGTACATGGGTCACAATAAAAATATGAATGAAGATTTGACAATTATAAATAATTAAACCCTAGAAGCATAGGCAGAATATAATCCAAAATTTGCACAAAACTAATAGAACAAATTCTATGGAATAAATAAACAAGTCATATTCAATCATCTAGGAATTATTTAATAACAAACAAATCCTAAAGGAAATTCCATCATAATGAAGTAAGGGTTCTCATGACAATTGTATAAAGTTTGAGAGTATGTAATTATTCCACGTGTGTTATTCCTTCCCAAGTGAAACACCATCAACGGTCACGTAAGAGCAACATTAGAGCAAGAGTGAGCCCACGACTTAGCAAATACATCAATAGACAATAAATAATGCCAAATCAACAGTAATCAATAACACCAATGCCATCACTTGTTCTCTTATCTTTATTTTCATTCTCATACATGTAATCATCATCTCTTTATTCTCACACACAATCATCAATTCATTTCCTTTCAATGCATATCTGTTCTACATGTCCACATGCACTTCTTTCGCGTATACCGGTATAGCATGAATGAAGACTCACGACAATGTTCACTCTCAAGCCCGTCCTCCTCAAGGATCGGGGACCTCCTCCACTCCCGTAGAGTTGTGATCAACATGATCACTTTCTCATATGCACTGATGCTTATGAATGCAAATGTTCATAGTTTTCATCATATTTAACAATATCCAATTTTATCATATCCAACAACAAGGCATACTTCATGACCATTCTATTGTTTGCAATTAAACAATAATGGTAAAAAGTGATAAAGAAATACAGTGATCAACCATTGATCATCGTCTACCATGCACTTGTCTTTTCTAGTTGTGATGCACGGTTTGGCTAGAAGATGACAACAAGCCCGACACCACTCCTACATTAAACACTCAATTTCAATAACAAGCTACAGCAACACAAGAAAAACAATTAAATGACATCGCTCCTACACGTTCCCCAAATCCATAACATTTCACCTGTACTGGACAGTCACCCCTTGTTGTCCCGGTACTAAAAACGTCTTAACTTTTGACTCACAAGTCCATTCATTGCAAAGCACCTAGTTCTGGAATCTACTCAAAATTCCTCACAACTTCTTGGTTGGCCACAAATCGTAATTAAATCATTTAACCCAGAAGACTGATCTGTCATCTTCTGAAAAGCAGGTTTTTTACCAAATTTATATCTCATGTTCTACCCAACTGAAAGCATCTAGGCCCCTAAAAATTGTTTTGGTAATTAATGATAATATGTGAATATGGGATTAACGTGTTTATTGAGTATTTACAAGGTTAACTCCCATTGGTGAACTTGATGACGTAAAGATGCATGCTAAAGGGACAACATGAAGATCTACTTGGCTTAAAGACAAGGTACAAGTAGTTTAGGATTCTTTTTATGTTTTACCGGTCTTAGGAGAATTGGTTGGAAGACCGGATTATAGGTTAAATGCCGTACTATTAAGAGGGATCGTGACTAGTAGCTTGATAGCATGTTCTGTGCCATATGGATCAATTTAGGATCATGCATGCATTTGAATTTGAATTTAAAAGTTCTAAGTGCATTTGTCGAAATCGGTAATCTGGGAGTTATATTGCGGTTGTCGCTTGAGCTGTATGACCGCGCTTTACTTAGCGGATTCTTGGATTTTGAATGCTTGACCAACCGGCGCTAATGTAGTCTGTTGGTTCTTTGAACGGTACTACCGCATTGCGGTCGTTCCGATTTCTAGTTGGCGGTTTCATAAAATCAGAACCGATGCATTTTGGCTCGGAGCTCTCCTTGATAATCGGTCGTCAGTATTTGAAAGCAGTCGTGCCGATTTGCGGTTGTACCGATTTTTCTAAATGATGCGTATTTTCGAGAGCATGTCATTTCGGTGAAATTGGAAACCCTACGATCGGTTTACCGCTCGTCAATGCGGTATGATCGGGCGATGTGGTTGTACCGCTCTTTGGTTGACGGTCGTACCGTTCGGGGATTTCCAATGGCTATGTTAGAGTAATTAATACCCCTATTCTAGCCATTCTTGTGTTTCGACACAAGTCTTGGTCGCATCAAGCATCTTAGTTGGCGGTTGTACCGCATTTCGCTGAAAGTTTGGGGATTCCTCCCCAACGGTCATAATTGTTGGTAGGGGTTATAAATACCCCCCCCAACTGCTCAAGGACATGTTGCTAGTGTTCATTTAACATCTATAGAGCCTTGAGAGCCTTGTCATTCACTCAACACCAAAATTCCCTTGTGCATTCATTATGTGGTGGTTGAGTTCATTCAAGTGCATCCATTCATCCTAGTTGATCCTATTGCACTTGAGCCGTCAAGCAAAGGTTATCGATTTGTTACTCTTGGAGTTTTGCCAAACTCCTAGACGGCCTTAGCGGTGGAGCACGGTGATCTCTTCAAAAAGATTGTGAAGAGGTCCGGTGCAAGCTTGTGAGTGGTTTGGTGTTCGCCATCTCCAGAGCAAAGGAAGAACAACTATAGTGATCGAGGGAATGCTTAATTAGTGGAGCCAGCTTGAGTTGTTGTCGGGACCCAAAATTACAATTCTGGACCCTCTGTGTATACTGCACTAGTCCAGGATCACGCTAGTGCACACAGTGACAACATCAATGAAATATCAATTCCATATACAAAGATAACTAATAAATAGGCAAATAACAATAAACATCAGAGTAAAGACCTTAAGGTCAAAGCTTACAATTAATGCCTCAGAAGGCATAAAGCTCAAAGAAGTCTGCAATGAACTAAGCGGATAACTCGGTGAAGCCCATCCATATGCCCACAGCAATCAACCGGGTCATGCGTGACTTAGTTCTCCACGATCCTTGAAGTAGACCTTGTTGACTGGCGATTCCTTCAGTTCTGCTTGATTCGTCAAAGCAAGCGTGAGTACACACCGTACTCGCAAGTCATACCACAGAAATGCAATTATAGATGCAGGCTTATTCCAAGGGAATGGCATTCTGTGGTTATTTTGCAGAAATGCAACATTTGCAATTGAATACAAATAATAGATTGAAAACCAAGTAAAACAAATAGATAATCATAATTTAACAATTTGACTTCACAAAGACACACACAGCCTAAACAGATTATTCACATAGCTGGATGATTTAAACCACACAGCTCCCTTCCCACACAGTTTTATGAAAATCTACCCCTAGTGTGAAATCCCCGAGCATTGTCCATGACCGCGAACGCGACTATTCGAATAGATTGTTTAACACTCTGCAGAGTTTGTACACTTTACCCACAAGATGTAATCAAGCTGGATCGAGTGATCACAACAAAGCATTTGTAAAATTCATCTTACTATGCTAGGCCCGTCCCATAACAGCATGTGGTCGACAGGGGCTCGATTCAATGGCGCACATGGTGAAGTCCTTAATTGACCAAGGCAAGACTTCCACATGCCAAGTAAACCACTGACCACACAGATTATTATTCACACAGATCACACAGATTATTGTCCACACAGATCACACATCCACCAATTCACACTGACCACCATGTCACACAGTTTCCACCAGTTCACAAGATCCACCACTTGCCTCGGTCTAAATCTTTTCCCACCCAGTTGGTTAAGTGCAACACATGCCATAATAGCACACAGTACACACAGTTTTATCACATAGTTCCATAGTCACTTAGTAAAGTTGATAATTGCAACATTACATGAAAAGGTGATTCGTGGCATGGCTAAGCAATCTCATCGCATCTAACCAACCCACGTTGGTGCTACAATAATACCAACTATTAAATAACCAAGCTAGGGTGACAAAAGATTATGGCATATCAATTAGACAAGGTGGATATAACAAATGGGATAATAGCTACACCCAAAAGCATTTAAATAAATACTTAAAGTAAATGCAATAATTTGAATCAAAGTAATTTTAGAAAACTAGGATTCAATATGATCAAAGGTACAACTTGCCTTGCTAGTAATGACGATCTTATTTAGACTTTAATCTTCTACTTCCTTGATTTTCTACTCCTTCTTGAACAACACTTCTCGCAGAGTATCGATGTCTACTCGCAAACAAGTAAATAAACCAAATAAATAACTGAAAGCAACAACTCCAAATAACTAAATAATAATCTCAGATAACTGGATATTGAAATTGTATGGATTAGGACTTTGAATGAACTCAATCGGAGTTCGGATTGAAAGGATGTGACTCTCGAAAGAATCACAAGAAATGATAAAGTTGCGAGAGAAAAGAATATTCAAATAATATTCTTTCGGATTAAATCATTAACTAGAATTGGAGACTTACAAGTGGGGTCCACTGGTAAGTGAGAGAGGACAAGGATAGTGAATGACACGTGGGACCAAAAGGATAATTGAAGTTCAGAAATTAGATGAATTTCCGAAAAAGGAACAGTGGATGACAGGTGGGACCCACTGGATAATTGAATTTCTAGAATTACAATAATTCTAGAAATAAGGTAAAGAGAATGACAAGTGGGCCATTGGTCCATAGACCAAGTCCACGATCTAGGGTTTTAAGGTGCATGGAGGAATGGGTTCATGGAATAGCGTGCTGGCAAGCGAGGTTCACAGGTCATAGGCTTGGTTCACGGTGAACCGGTTTAAAGAACAGTGCACTGACACGCGGGACTGGCTTGACATCAACTTGATTCGCATGAGTCAAGTCTATACGGTTTGGTCTAGGGTTTGGGTTTGTGAACATGTAGGTGTCTACACGGCCATGGTCACTGAGGTGGCACAAGACACGGCGACAACATGGCAGTGAGGTGGCGTTGGCAATGCACAGGGGTAAGGTAGCATGCTGATAGGTGGGGTTTAAGTGGCATAGACATGGCTTATGGTGAACCTTGTCCATACAGGTTCGAGGTTAGGGTTAGGGTAAGGTTGACGGCTTAGGTGGCGGTGATACCTATGTGCCATGCATGTGGCAACAACGTGGCGGCCATGGAGGACAAAGGGCTGAGGTGACGACTGATGAAGCAAGTGACGTGGCCAGGTGGTTGATCATGTGGCGTGGTGGCACAGGCAACGGAGGCACAGGTTCGGTGGCTCGGTGGCGTTCGACTCACCGGAGTTGTGGTTGACGGCGGAGGCCACCAGATGACGTGGACGCGGCGGCAAGGGACGACGGTCCTCGTCGGCAGCAAACAAAAGAACGGTGGCTACGGCGGCTCACTTGTTGATGACGCGCTACAACCATGTCCCGGCGAAGTGGATGAGGGCATTGGGTAGACCGTGACGGCGGGAGCAAAGAAGTGGGGACTAGGTGTCATAGAATGGGTTCACGATGAACCCAGTCTATATGGTTTCGGATCTGGAACGCGGGACCCATCGCCATAGAGACAAGAGGGAGAGAGATAGCTGGACAGGCCCACACGGTAGGCGCACAGAGGGGGCACGCTGCTGCCAATTCTTGCACACGGTCACAGGAGATGGCAAGCAATTGGAAGAAAGAAATAACACAATGAAAAGATAATCTTTGGCCTCACATCATTGCAAGAACCAACAGATGAGTATATACACACAGGACAAAATAGAAGCATCAACAACATGAACATGAACAGGACAGAGGGAGGTGGCAGCTATGGCCTTATCGGTTGACCTTCATGGCGGCGAGCGGCTATCGGTCGGACTCCGGCGAGTGCGAAACAGGACGGGCGCGTCACTGATGCTGGGGAAGGCGACGGCTGGGCCGAAGGTGAACGAAGCCTCATCGGCGTCGGGGACATGCGGCGGCCGCGACAAGCAAGCATGGCGACCACGGGTTACAGCCAAGCTCGGGGAAAACAAACAAGCGCATGGTGAAGAACAAGGATTGGGGATTACCATGATGAGTTCAGCGAGCACAAGGGTTCACCGAAGACGGAGCAGTCGGCCGGCGAAGGCTCGGCACCGGTTGCGGGCACGGTGCTTCGGTGGCGGTGGAGGGGCAGCGGGTGCGGCACCGGACTTGGAGAAGATGGCTCGGGCGTCGCTGCGGTGCCGAATCGAGGTCGGGGAGCACAGATCCGGGACGATGGCGGCACGAGGACGTCGGAGCGAACACACGCGGGGCGGTGCCGACTCCGAGGAAGACGACCGAGGGCGGCGGCGCTTGGCGGCGTCCCGGGCGGTGGCGGTTAGGGCGCGGCGGCGGTGTCACCAGGCGAGGCGGGCGCCATCGAGAGGCGGCCTGTTATGGCGCCCTAGCGTCGCGGCGGACTTCAAATGGCGGCAGTTGCGACACGCGACGCTGTATGGCGTCTTGGCGTTAAAGCGGCGTCGGTTGCGGCGCACAGCGGCGTCGCTGGCCGCTAAGCGGCGAAGCGGAGGTGAGGCGCTCCCAAGTGGCGGCGGTTGCACCCGGGGCAAAGGCGCAGCTAGCAGGAGCGACGCTAGGGTTTTGGCGACGTGTGGAACGGCCGTAATGGGCGGGCGCGGCCGGAGGAGGGTGGTGAACCGGCCGGCGCCGCGACCGGGCGAGTGGAGAGGGAAGGAGAAGTGGGCCGAGTCAAATTCGGTCCACGAAGGAAGACGGATAAATATCGAATTTCCGATTTAAGAAATTGATGGAAATTCAAAAGAGGTCAAATAAATAGCAAATCAAATCAGAAAAATCCAAGAAAATACACAAAAATTCCTTGGAGCACAAGGAATCCAACTAAAACTGATTTTCTTTAAATTGATGTTTGGACTAGTCAGATTAAATATTTTGATTTTAGAAAATTCCCAATTAAGCTTTATTAAATCAAATAAAATTGGTGAAATTTTCCAGGGACCTAAACTACTCAAAAGATTTTTGAAAACCCAAATTTTGGGACGTTACAGTTGTCAAGCTTCCTCAACGTGGACTAGTGAAGACTGGCAAGTCTTCGATACCACGGGAAAAATATCATTGTCTCATTGTGGTTATTCCTAGTCTTTACCATTTCCTCATTTACATTTCTAGCTTATTTATTGTGTTGAATTGTTTAGCTAAAAGTGTAACTAGTTTAGACTAAGTTATTAATTGGCTTAAATTGTTAAATTGTTTAAAAACATCCTATTCACCCCCCTCTAGTCGGTTATCCTTGATCCTACATCAACCAAAGTTCATGTTCTTGGATTCTTTAGAACCCTTATACAGTTAGCTACACTTTTCATGTAGATCAAAAACTATAATTATCTCATTTACTTTTTTTAATCTACGGTTTACTAATATGCTGCCAAAAGACGACAACTCCCTAGACAGCAGCCTTTCAAAATTCATAACTCGAAATTTACTTGTCCGCTCGATATGATTAAATATTCTATGGAAATTTACTAATACTCTCTACAATTAACTAGTAGATGATATTTCCAAAATACGCTATTGAGGTACCTAAAATAATCGTACAACAAACAGGAGACTAAACCAATCTACTAACCAAACCTCTCCCGACTAGAAAATTGCTAAATGAATTTGTGGCGAAATGTGGATCGTTACTCTTAGAGACCACGACGACGAACACAAAATCCCAACAAGTTCCTCTCTCTCTCTCTTCTTTTCCTTCCTCTTTTTTTCTCTTCCTTTCCGTTTCCACTTTGCTTTCTTTCCTTCTACCTTTGTTGAAGCTTCACGAGCCAAACAAAACAACAAGCCTCAATTATCTAGTAGCTAGCAGCAGGCTTGCATGCGGCAGAAAAACAAAACCACATGCATGCGTGCATGCAAGGAACGGCAGCAGCTGACTAGAGAATTGAGTGACTTAGCGGCTTTTTCCCCTGTGGGTTTGGAGCAATGAGGCGGCGACGGAAAGAAATAGCTAGGGTTTAATTTCTGGTTTCGATTTCTCTCCTATGTTTCCCTTTTACCCTCGACACACTAATCAGCTCCTCTTGCACGACTGTTCTAGAAAACGACTTTCTCTAAAAACTCCAAATTGTTCCATTTTCACGTATCCTTATATTAAATTACACATGTGTACTCACGAGGTTAAATTTGAAAACCCCACTAATCCCTTTCATTCTCTTTCTAAAGCGTTTGAGGTATTACAATGACTTCAACTCATCTCCCACTTTTCCCTCTTTCACGGAGGAACGCCATTCTGAATTCTCAACCATCTTCTTACCAGTATAGTAAATTTTGTCTTTTTTAGTGACCGTTATGTAGAACTAGCTTTTCTTCTATAACGACCACGAAGACTTTGAATACATACGAATGTACTCATTAGCTTTTCCGTCGTGGAGGCGCAAGGTGCACTTTCCAAGCGTCCCTGTCGTCTTCCCGGACTTCGTCGTCCTGTAGAAGTACTTGAAGAGCTCTAGATTTGCGGCAATCCCCAAGTACGCTTCACAGAGATAGAGAAAGACGCTGAGGTTGGCGATCGCATTGAGGGCAAGGTTCTCCGATTCGACTCCATAGTGCTCCAAGATCTTGGGGAGGAAAGAGTGAACTGGTAACCTGAATCCGCATTCAATATATGTAGGGAAAACAGGGATTTCCCCATCTTCGTTGCTCATAGAATGCTCTTCGATCATTGATCTCTAATAAATCAAATCCTTACCGGGAAGCAACCCGACCTTGTCCAGGCTCTCAAGTTTCTTTTCACTCAAATAAGAAACCGACCAATTGGTGACAGAGTCCGACATGGTTGAGTTTTGGATGAAGGAAGAAAGGAGGTCATAGAAGGTTGTAGGCAAGAGGAGGTCGGGGCAATTTTTCTCTCAGGAGATGAAAAGGGAAAGTAGGAGGCGTAAAAACCCTAAAACGTTGCGTTGAAGGGGTTTTATAGTCGTAATTCTTTAACTGCTTCAAGGAGTTACCCAAAGTCCAACAGACACAAACCAGAGTCCAACGGACAGAAAAACTCTTTGGGTCCTAAGGCAGTTTCTCAACTTTAAAGTGAATACAGACCATCTCGTATATCATGGGATTAAATGTGGGTCTGTCCGATACGACTTCATCGGGAAGAAAGTGTTCACACGACCAATTCATTTAAAGTTCGGGGGCTAGCTGACGAGGATCAAAATCTCTATGTATTACTTTAATACATAATAAAATACCATATCTTTATGGTCGTAACCGCTAAGGCTAACGACACCTGCGGTCATAAGGATTCCAGAGGTTACATAGTGGGTACCCTGGTCGGATGAGGTCCTATACCTAGTCTCTGACCAGTTGACTGCTCGTAGAAGCAATGAACTGGCATCTGGATCTAACTCCAAGTATATTCCTTGTCGTGTGATGAATCGAACACATATTATATTTGCTTCATACCACACGACATTTCATGATCCTAAGACACTGACAATAACCACCATACGGTTGACTGTCTCACAAACACACAACCGCCGAACGGTTGGTACTTTATCAACCACTGCCTCGCTCCTATTAGTCGCGACACTTCCAACAAACGTCTCTTAAAGGAGTAACTGTCACATCTTCGATGGTTATTTAAAGATGGAGCACGGAGGAACAAAGGCATCTAATGGAAGCATCACAATCGGCATTGAATTCATGTTTCAAGCCTGATTCAATAGCATAGCAAGCATTACGGTCAGTGTAATTAGGATTAGTCCACTGCCTTGTCGAGGGCACCCCTGTAATAGCCAGTTTATAGCAATAAAGAGCAGTCTCATTCTCTCTCAAGAACTCTTTGTCATTTTACGCTGTTTATTTCGTAAGATCGACGACTCGATCGTCGACAATTATCTTTTGCTAATTAATTTGCTTGTTGCTGTCTTAACTTTTTTTTAATAAGTAAACCTTGACTAAGATTCGAAGAAAGCTGGTAACTCCAAACATATATATCTGCGTCAAATTAATTGTCACAATCTTGTTGATTTACATTGGTCCCGTGCCGCCCATTACAAGACAAATGGTATTTCGCAATCTTGCTTTTTTTATTATTATTAATGTCGCGATTTTGCTAATTAATCCTTATCACATCATTTACAGGCCCTCGATGATAAGAAGATGTCCGGCCAATATAACATCAGGTCAGTGGACAATAATTTGGCAAAGTAGTCAACAATTAACACAGCATGCCACATTTTTTCTCTGGATCTATCCACAAGTCTTGCCCATTCCAGCCGCAGTGTGGATATTTTGCCCACGCAACAACTATTGATCGAACACAACTATGGACACGAGGTATACGCGCACACGTGTATACCAGCATACGAGTGTTTCTCGGGGTGAGCCACAATCACACGAGGTTGTACTGTCTAATATATATGTCGGGATTTGGATTTGCATCTAGATTCTTTATATGTATTGAGCTAGTCTAATAATCAGTAGCTAGCTTACACAGTACAATATCGATGATTATTATATCTATAACATCCGATTTTCAAAATTGAGATGTTAGTATTTAATTTGACGATCTGTAAAAAAAATTGATCGTGTTTTAAAATTTTGGGACGTTTAATTAAAAAGTTACATTTAAAAATTAAATTGGATTGTTTGAAAGGATGCTACTAAAAGATCTTCCATTGCATGAATGGTAAAAAGTTTTCCTCACTAGATTTCTAGCTACTAGGTAGCTAGCTAGATGGATAATCACATAGCCACAGTGTGGAAAGTTTGCCCACGCTACAACAACTGATCTCTAGCTAGCTAGATAATCACATAGCGACGTGCTGACCTGTATATCAGCATACAAATGTTTTTCACGGTGAGCCACAAACACGCATTCGGTCACAAGCGTTTGCGAGAATCAGTAACATGTCTATTTACTATTCACCATCCATTGCGTGTAGTGTTCATATATTGTACGACAAGCATCAAACAAGAACTCTCCTGTACAGACTCTCTATTCCTGAGTATAAATACAGCAGCCGACATCGTTTGAGATGTGCGAAAGATTCAACCAAATAGATTTTCACATGGTATCAGAACCACCTCTTCTATCATGACATCTCCAAGTTTAATCTTGTCGATCTCAGGCATCGTAACATCTCAAAACGGCACGATCAACACTGGCGAGATGTTTCTGTCGTCTGCTTCCTTCGGTCACCTCGTCAACTCAAATTGGCATGTGACAATTACCTTCTCTGGAAAGCTCAGCTCTTTCCGTTCCTTCGAGGACAACAATTGCTGGGCTTCGTCGATGGATCGAGGATAGCGCCTACGATGATGATTACAAAAACATTAGATTCAGGCACATCTCAGGTTCCAAACCCGGACTATGTAATCTGGTTACAGCAAGACCAGATGGTCCTAAGCACACGTCTTTCTTTGTTATCACCAGAGGTACTGTCTCAAGTATTTGTAACATCCCAAAATTCCCGTTCATTTTCAAATATTAGAAAATGTGAACTTTTTAAAACTCTTTTTGATGGATTTTATCGACATTCGTTTTTCTGGAGTTTTATGCAAGACTTTTTATCTAAATGACAAATTTAAGAATCAAGTTTTGGAAGTACAAGACTAATTGAGAATTAAAATAAATTAAAACAAAAATATGCTAATTAAAAATCCAAACTTGGCGTATTTGTACTGATTATAAAAGGGGGAAATATTTAAAGCATGTTGTGAAGCTTTTCTCAAATCTAATAATACAAATGCATGCAAGCAGAGCTTAAAAGAATTTTTTAGCAAAATTCATAACAAACAAAATCCGATAAAATTACAAAATAACCTACACTGTGTTAGGAGCCTCCCCATAATTTTTTATAACTTTTTGAGCTATATTTCTATATCTAAAAATTCCATAAAAACCTCAGCCTTTTTAGAAATTCTGGAAACAAAATTTCCTTTCGTTCTCTCACAGACCAGCCGACCCCACCGTCAGCCTTCTTCTTCCACATGCCGCTAGCGCCAGTGCCAACACGCCTCCCTCTCCCACTGACTCGGCCAGCCACCCCCGGTTTTCTCTCCTCCCCATACCCTGCGCCTGCACCTGCACCCATGCTTGCTCCCATTCGACTGCCACCCACGCCCATGCCCATGTTATGCGTCATCGCCAGAGCAAAACCGCCACGGCTTCTCATGGTTTCTCTTAGCTACTTCATCCTTCTCCACCTACAAGCCATGCACCGAAAGTGCACATGGTGTGAGAACCCTAAGACCTAAGTTAATCTAAACAACAATAAACAATAATGAGAAAGCGATGTACGCAGATGAATACTGATTAATATTGAACACATCGCCAAACAATTAAATATAAGATTATGTTATCAAGAGTTCATCCATAGAATTTACAATATGAATTATTACAACAAAAATAAAACATTGATACAATCTCGAATTAATTACAAGAATTCTTCACATCGAACAAAAATGAAAATTACAACAAATGATTAAATTACAATTGAACTTTTGCATGCTTGGTAGCCTCAAAACCCTTGTTGAATCTTACGTCCGTGCATTGCGTAATGGCGTAACCTTCTCGCCAACCCAAAGCCCTCGCCACTCTTCCATTCATTTGTTAGCAAAATCCAATAGGCCAAAGCAAACCCAAAACCGATAAAATGGAGTAAAGGGAAACAAAAATGTCGTCAGAATGAGTGAAGCTCACTGAGGCGGCAGCGGCTGGAGAGACAAACCAGCAACCACGAAACCCTAGGTATTGCTCTGATACCATGTTATGAATAGCACTTATATTCATTATGAGGTCAATGGGCCAATATATATACAAGTACAGATGTGACATATATGCAAGTAACCCTTTATACAATAGGGAAAATACATATACATCTAACACATCTAACAAAGACATGCATAATTCAGATAATGCATGTTTTTCAAATTAATTCCTAACTAATTACGAAAGGTGACAGGACGTTAACGCGCGTGCGGGAAAGATCTGAGGCAATTACTGGTGGGTTCATCGAAACATATATATTGCTTGAGATGTTAATTACCACGCCATTTTACCGAAAGTTCTTGAGAAAGGTTACCTGACTGTTGGAAATGGTACATTATCTTTTGCTACCTAATTTGCTTGTTGCTGTCTTAACTTTTCTCAATAATTAAAAACCTTGACTAAGATTTGAAGAAAGCTGGTAACCCCAAACATATACATCTGCGTCAAATTAATTGTCACAATCTTGCTTATATATATATATATATATATATATATATATATATATATATATATATATATATATATATATATATATGTATATATATATATATATCGCGATCTTGGTGATTAATCCTTGTTCACATGCATCGTTTTCGTTTTCGACGATAGATCTCTGATGCTTGCATGGTAAAAAATGTACTAGCAGGCCCCCAATTGAGGCCAATCGTAGTACTACAGATTGCAACATGTACGCATCCATTTATGGTAAGAATAAGCTGATGTGGTATATGCCACTACTTAATTTGTCCAATGATATTTGAAATATATATATATATATATATATATATATATTCTCAGTAGGCAATACATGCACTGTCTGGTCCCAACCCTGGAAACGTAAACGTCTAATCCATGGAAAAACGAGCACACGCGCAAAAAAAAAAAAAAAAAAAGATGCTACTTACGACCATTTACGTCCACTACTCAAAGGTGTCATCGGTTTTTCTGTTGGGGTATGGATAAGCTACACTAGCACATAATTAAAAACTTATACCGTGTAAACAAAAAAACCATACGCGTAAGAGATCATAAATCATTACCACTACACGCATAGTATAGCAGAAGAAAAATTAGAGCAACCCAGTCCAACATCGCACGCATCGATGTAGTGGGATTAGTTGATCGTCCAACCACCTGCGCCGCCGATCGTCTCCTCCAGAACCTCACGTAGCACGGGCACGTGCTTTCCCACTGAACGCGCATGCGTGTGTGTACCCTAATCAAAATAATCAGGTGAGGCGTGTGAGTTTGATCCCAGGGATCAAACCCGGACGGGCTGCTCGCTGTTGGAACCGATGATAACCCTTTGTGTGAGAGAACAATCACATCAAGCACACAAGAGACACGAGAATTTGTTTACGAGGTTCGACAAAGCCTACATTCTCGGGAGCCGAATCGTAGCAGCTTCGTATGTATGAGGATTTTCTTTCTTTTTCTGATTAGGGTTGCAAGAGGTCGACAATATATATTTATACCCCAATTACATGTTCGAATCGGACTCATAGTCTATACCTGCATGGGAAGTGCTCTCAGATACGCCTCGCTTTCCAGACACAACCCTTTTCCTTTCGCATTGTTATATATGAGCCATACACAACAAATCTCCACCTTGGCGAATACACCACCTTGAAGAAAAACACACACACACACAAGAGAACACTTTGACACTCCTCGCGCATCTGTGATCTTTGTGCTGGGACTTACCTCCTTACTCAGTAACTTGTGACTCCCAACAAGTCGAGGCAATGCTTAAACTTGTTGATGGTGACGGGCTTGATAAACATATCCGCAGCATTATCATCAGTGTGTACCTTCATCGAATCAATCTTTCTAGAATTGATCAACTCCCTGATCCTGTGATACCTTGCATGAATATGTTTCGTCCTACCATGATACACTTGATTCTTAGCCAAATAAATTGCACCCTGACTATCACAATGCACTTGAACTCTACCTTGCTTAACACCTAGTTCCTTCACTAATCCTGCAAGCCATAACACTTCCTTTGCAACTTCAGTCACAGCCATGTACTCTATCTCAATTGTAGAAAATACAACAATAGACTGAATTGATGGCTTCCAACATATAGGCCCTCCACCTAAAGTGAAAACATATCCTGTAGTAGACCTCCTATTATCCAAATTATTAGCATAGTCCGAATCCACATATCCAACACCAAAGGATTACCTTCTGTCCACCAAAAATAATATCATGACTTGTTGTACCTCTCAAGTACACGAATATCCACTTGATCGCCTCTTAGTGTCGCTTTCTTGGTTTCGCCATAAACTTGCCGACTTGACTTACAACATGCGCCAAATCGGTCTTGTACAAACCAAAGCATACATTAAGCGATCAACTGCACTAGCATATGGAACCTTCACCATCTCTTCAAATTCTTTGTGTGATTCGAACAAAATTGAGAAGAAAGAAATGGAGTACTTATGGTTTGGCTTTGCTTATATCAAATCGCTCCAAGACTTTCTCAACATAGTCTTCTTTGAGACAACCACAATCACTTGAGCTTCTATCCCTATGTATCTCTATGTCCAAAATTTTCTTTTTTGCCTGCGATGCCCGTGTCATTACCCCGAGGGTAATCACACTTAGGCACACGGATTACTATTCGTTTGCCCAGTAGAACACTGCTCCAACGAATAGTAAGCCATTTATCAGAGTTGCGCAGCAGAACAATAAGATAGAAACTGTACATCTTTATTACAGAAATAGCCACATAAGACTATAGTTTTTATTACAAGTATTACACAAATACGAAAGGGAACTTCTATGCTTCTCTCGCTTGCCCTGATGGACTGGTCGCCTATTCTTCCCACGTGTCAAAGATGGCGCCCATCCAACCCTGATCCTCGAAATCAGCGCCTTTCCATTCTACGGTTGCACTGGTACCTGCAAACTCCTCATCCCACTCGGGATAACTCCCGGTCGGATTTGGATCTAAGCAAAGGGAGAGATAGCAAGAGTGAGTACTATAGTGTACTCAGCAAGCATTAATAGCTAAAATGCAATTGATGACTCTAAATTCCGTCCTTATCAAAATTCTTACATCTTCTCTTATTCTGAAAATAGTTTTCAAAACTTAGGTTACAATTTTACTTCTGAAGAGACTACTTGATTACTCGGAGAGAAGATAGACCCCCGACGGTTCCCGTAGACCCCAATCCAGGAGACTGGCATGAATTCATGATTTGATAGCACTGCGCAGGCTTGTACCACTTTACCCATAGTAATTCTGAGCTCTAAATGAGTCGGGTCCCCTGCATTTCCTTTGATGCGAGTTCGAGTTCAAATCTGAGCGTTTTCAATTACGTGATTAAGTCTCCACCCATTACCTTTCGTTGGTGCTGATTTAATCACGTTGCTGATCTCGTTATACACCGAGTTTCAGTAATGTTGGTTGGCCGGCACTCCGGTCCCAACACTCCAACTGTCTTGAGAGTATATCGCCTGGGTCCCCAAATTTTGGGATCCTTCCCGTACTTACTTACCCGATGTGGAGAATATAATTACGTAATAGGTAACATTTTCTACCCGTCGAGACGGGAAAATGGTTGGTACTGATTTACGGCTTCTGATCGAGTAAGAGTTTTGTTTGTCCTTATATTATAACCACCTGTAAAAAGGGGCCCACCTCTTACCTCATCATCATCATCATCGTCGTGTTTCCTCACCTGGGCCCCCTTTTACCAACCTATTAGCTTTCATCTTTTCCTTTCTCATTCCTTAATTCTTTTCATCTCTTTCATATTTCTTATCTTTTCATTTTCATCTCATTCATTCAAATTGATTTTTGAGAAAATAGTTTTGATGCAATACATATAAGATAGAGTAAGATACGGTTTACATTTAATATAGCTATGTTAATGAACAAGGGAGTAGCTTGTTTATGAATTGTAGGAAAGATCGTCGTCATCTAAAACAATACTAGTTACTCTGTTGGTTCACCCGCTGCAATTTATATGATGGTGCGAAATAATAAATACATAATTAAATACTTATCAATAATATGTGCGACTATGTGCATGCTATTCAGATGATTCTTTTTGTTAGCGGATCTTAATTTAATAACCATTTCGAAACCCTGTTAAGTTAGCACTCTCCCAGTGCGGTCGTTCTACAGCTTATCGGTTCTAGGGTTAGGATGGTTGACATCCACGTTTTATTAGACGAAAATAAAAACTACACATAATCGCATAGTACTAAATCTGACAAGTTTTATTTGCGCACAAAATTCTATTGGATTTTATTTAAGCGCGGAAATAAATTCTTCAACTTTCTAAATACTACAAAGATGATTATCCTAGTTATTCAAATCTGTCTAAATGATTAGTAACGTGTCAAATGATTAGTCTAATCTAGATGTACTCAAAAATTAACATTTAAATCCTAATTTCTAATCCTAATTTATTTTTAACTTCACTTAAAACCCTAACCTATTTCTATTTCTATCTAACCCTAGATCTTTTAACCCTATTTCCTATTTCTCTAACCGGCCACCAATACTAACCCACCCATTCATTTCTTCATCTCTCTCTCCTCATTTCCATCTCCCTGAAGCCGCCGCCGCCTCTCCATGGCGCCGCCCCCACGGCGCTCCCCCACGGCGCCTCCTCCTCCTCCTCCATGAAGCCGCCACCCCCTAGCCCGAAGCGCCACCACCGCCTGGTGCCGACGCTGCCTCCACCCGGCGATGGCGCCCAGATTTCTCCCACGGCCTCCTCCTCCCGGCCAGCTCAGGCCGGTGCCGCCCCCAGCCCCCTGCGTCGCTGCCCACCTAGCTCCTCCCACGTGACTCGGCCCGGATCCGCCGGTGCCGCCTCTCTTCGGCAACACGGCGGCCGCCGCCCGCCGCCCCTGCCGCCCTCTGCTCAGCCCCTCCTACCCGACGCGCCCGCTCGGATGCTCCTCCTCCGGTCCCCCACGGGCGCTGCCGAGGCAGGCTCGACCCGCCTCCCTCTGGTGCTCGGCCCACTCGGTGCTTCTCCTCTCTGGTCCTCCAGTCCGCCCGCAACTTGCCGCCGTCCCCACCGCCTCCGGCTCGGCCCGCTCCTCTCACCCTCCGGTTGCCTCCTAGCTCCCTCCTCTTCCCCTACTCGGCCTACACCCGCGTGGCTCGCCCGGCCTACGGCCGCTCGCCTCACGTGCCCAGCCCGGTTCCTTACCTCCCCTAACCCCCACTTCCGATTAATCAGATTTACATGCTTTGGTTGATTCAATTACTTATGCTTACTGAGATTGATTTAATGCATTAATTTGTACAGGTTTGCTTACTGATGTCGGTTTATTGCTTATGCATGAATGCTAATGGAGGTGGCTATATGATTATGCCCCAGTGAAGTTATGGTGGTGACTTGGCTGGTTACACTGAGGTGCTACCTCCCCTACCTCCTTTCCTCTACTCTCTTCCCCCTACTGCTTTGTGATGTGGTGAGCTGAGAGCTAGTTGTTGGTGTTGCTGTCTACTTGTGAGTGATGTGTATGTGTAAGGCATACTAAGAGGTAACTGGGGTTACCTTTGGTGGGGAAATGAGGTGGAGAAAGAGAATGGTAGTGCAGGCTTCGTGCTGGTGCTCTTCTCTTCTCCCTACTGTGGGTGGCTTGCAAGCGATGATGGCGAGAAGGCTGAGCTTGCCCTGGTTCCTTGCTGCCTTGATGCCTTGCTTCTCCTCCTTCTTGTGCTCTGGTGTTGGCAGTGGGATGGAGGTGTTGGGAAAGCCCTTGGCTCTGCTGGCTTCCTCTTCTTCTTTGCGCTCCCTTCCTCTTCTACTTCTTGCCTCTCTAGTGCTTGCCTCCCCTGGCTGGATTGATGACTGGAGAGATGCCGATGGCCCTGGTTCTACGGGTCTTGCTCCTTTCCCATGCTCCCTTCCTCCCCTCTCGGCTGGGAAGTGTGGGGAGCTCTTGGCTTTCTTCTCCTTCTTGTTGCTGTGAAAGAGTTCGGGTGGGGAATGAATTGTGTTGGCTGGTCTGGGGGGATGAACTTGTGCTAGCTGGGGGGAATGAATTGCGGTGATAAGGCTTGGGCTGTGGTTGCTCTTATCCTTGGCTGTGAGCTGGTTGATCTTATCCTTTGATGTGGTAACTTTGTTTTTACAGTAACCCTATTCCTATTTACCTTATCCTATTTACCCTAATCCCTATTATTTTCCTATGCATGGCTGCCCTTCACTGTGATCTAAATGAGCTAACTCTTGATGGATTGGGCAATGTGGCTACCACTGTGGCTTTCCGATTGATCGGAATAGTATATTGCGGGTGTTGGATTTTAGTGGCCCGATGATGTTTTGAACAAAGGGCGAAAATGAATGGAAATGCGTTGTTGGGTTCTAATGCGGTTGACGCAATGAAATAAGGTGGGTGTTGGTTTTCGGAACGCCGGATGATAAGACCCTCTAAGTAACGGTGCCTACTTACCTAGGTTTGCTGGATACCCTAATTATCAAGGGCCAATTTAATGGGTTGGTCGAGTACTTTGGTAATTGAGGAACCGTTGACCTAGGTTAATAAGGAATCCTATTGGACTTCGAGGAATACTGACGGCAATACTCTTCAATCTAACTAATATCTCTGTTTTCGGTTTTTGCTAACTACCTCTTGAGCTCGTGGTTGTATGAACAGGATAGGTGAAGAATAGTTGAATAAGGTGGCAAGGAAAGCTTCGATGCAATGCATGCAAGAATATTGATCTGTAATTAGATTTACTCTTGAAATTGATGTTGTAAGTAAATTGTGACCTTAATCTTGTAATAAACTATGGGTTGTAAAAATTTTAATTTCTCTCTGTAAATGGACTGTTGTATAAACTTGGGTGATGTGAGTTGATATTCCCATAATTTAGACTGCCCATTGCGCTAATTACGCAATTTAATATTAACTATGATATGATTGAGATTAGTTTATTGAAATTTTTACTTAAACTAATTACCAATTACTGTTGATTAGCTTAATTTAATTATGCGGGTTCTCACATACCCTAAGTCTTTCATATCAAATTCCCAACTTAGCAAACCCTTCAAACTAATCACATCATATATGTGATCTGTAGCAATTAGCATATCATCCGCATAGAGTAGCAGAAAAATAAATGAATCATTATCAAGGCATCGAACATAAAGATAATAGTCATACTCACATCGGTTGTAGCCAATCTGCAACATATAGGAGTTAAAACATTTGTACCAGTGCCTTGGAGATTGTTTCACCCATACAATGACTTCTTTAATTTGCATACCAGTCCCGTGTCTTGGTTCGATGAACCCTTTTGGCCGCTCCATGTAGATTTGCTAATCAAGATCACCATGCAAAAACGCCATTTTCATATCCATCTGTTCCAAGTACAAATCCCAACTGGCTACCAATGCAAGAACTGTTCAGATAGAAGTATGCCTCACAATCGAGGAGAATACCTCATCATAATCAATCCTCTTCTTTTGTGAATACCCTTTTGCAACTAATGGAGCCTTGAACTTTTTCCCTTCTTTTTCTGATATTGCAGGCTTTCTTTTGTAGACCCATTTGTACCCAATGACATTTTTTCCTTAGGAAGATGAATTAGCTTCCAAGTCTGATTCTTTTGTAAAAACTCCATTTATTATGTCATTGCAGTCATCTACCTATCTTTCTCCTGACTTGGAATAGCCTCCTAAAAATTAGTTGGAGCATCAGTACTAACAAGAAGAGCAAATGAAACCTGGTCTTCGTACGTACCCGAATCTCTTTGGAGCTTTCACATTAGTGTGTTAATGTCTATCTCTTACCAATTGAAAACTCTGCAAATCCTTATAAGTGGAATCTGGAGGCAGTGTGTGAATCCGAGCCCTTGAACTATGTTTTAACTCTACATACACCATATTTGAACATCCAATCTCTGTGCCACCTCCACTTTGTTTTGTCTGCAACATTGATCTCATCGAAGATAACATCCCTACTCATCACTACCTTCTTCGATATCGGATCCCAAAACTTGTACCCTTTAACACCTTTCTTAAAACCCGAAAAATACACTTTGTTGATTTTGCATCAAGCTTCGACCTTTTATCAGCTGGTATATACATACAGGGCAACCAAAAATTCTTAGATCAGTAGAATCAACCGAATTACCAACGTCATGCAGCTAACGTGTACAACAAGACATATCAATACTACTAAATGTACAGTACACGACATACGATGATGTAGATATGTGAGCACGGTTTTTCAGATCACGCCAATGCGCATGCATCTCTATCAAAAGACATATCAAGGACGTAAGGCTAGCGATCAATCGAGCAAGAGTAGAATCTAATTAAGATTTTCTTTCCCGCGCATATATGTTTGATTGCTTGCCAGAAAAAGAAAAGGAAATGCTTGCCAGAAAAAGAAAAGGAAAAGACCATTCAAATAACGACTTTCTCCCCATTTAGGGCTTGTTTGGCAACACAGGGATTGCCCGGAATTGTAGGTCAATCCACAGGGATCATCCCGGCGGAGAAAACTTTACCGACCTGGCTTAAAAATGTGCTTGGATGAGGCCGGGGTGGGGAAATTCCCGGCCTGATCCACCCCCTTCTCCCGGGATAAGAAGTCTCCCCACCGAGACGAGTATTACTTTCCACGCCTCGCTCGCGTCTCCTCCTCGCTTCAACAGACGACGAAGGCGCTCGCCCGCGTGGTTCTTCCGATCGCCGCCACTGGCCGCCACCAACTCCCCTTCCTCCCGCTCTTCCGATCCGGCCCTTCACTTCTTCTCTCCTCTCCTCTCCATCCCACGCCTCGATCGGCCTCTGGCGGCGCCTCCTCCGCCTCTCTCCTCGCGACGCCACCACCAAGCCGCCGCATGATTCGCCGTGGCGCCCGACGCAGGCTAACGCTGGGCGGCACACCTCGACGCCGAAAGCGTCTTTCCCACGAGACGCCAGGCCACCGGCGAAGAACTGGTCGGTCCTCGTGTTACGGAGCTTCTCATGTTGAACCCTAGATCCCAAATCTACCCCACCATAGAGTATCGCCCTATCCACCCTCGACCTCGAAGTTCTCGAGAAGATTCATCTCATACTGTTTCCCATAAGGTAACTCATGGAAGTGAATGCTTTATGCTCTCTGTTCTTGCTTGTCTTGTCATGCAATCTTGGACCATTTAATCACCTAATTCTTGTTTTATTATGTTTAGGTACGAGAGAGAGTTCTTCTTGAATGTTGTCAATGGCCATGGTATTGTTTCTTGGGGTATTTGTGGACACCAGCAGATCGGATGACCACGAGGATGAGCTGATAGGCTTCAGAACCACGAGGATGATTGCAGCCAAAGATAACAAGGAACAATATATAGGAGGTCCTGGAAAATGGTATGGTCTTCTTGGTGAGCTCGGTGGAGCTAATAATTTGAATTTGTAGATTGAGGACTTGTTTAGGTATAACAGTTCGCGCAAAGATCTAACGCTTGTCTATATCTTGACTCTCATTGTAGTGGATAGCTACAGAAACCTCGGTGTAGGTTGTTACCTTGTCTCCTATCTTAGTTTTACAGTTTGTAGATGGCGATTTGGTTTATCCTTACAAGAATTCACACTTGCAGCATCTTCACTGGTTCGAGAGGTGATTAAATACGCTGTAAGTATATCAAATTGCAGGGTGTTTATTTGCATTTCATTTCATATA
This sequence comes from Phyllostachys edulis, assembly GCA_036346405.1. Lineage (NCBI taxonomy): Eukaryota > Viridiplantae > Streptophyta > Magnoliopsida > Poales > Poaceae > Phyllostachys > Phyllostachys edulis. Next base: position 3,238,912 of record CM070566.1, read on the forward strand.
ACCAACCTGCTATCAGTTTTACAAGAAGATGCTATTTAAGCTAGCCAGAAGACTTCCAATGTTCTACTACATAAGAGGGCAGCATTACGACTCATCTTCTGGTATGATGAGCAACGCCTAACTGAAATTTCACAGCTTTTTATGTCTTATGCATCGATGCTATTTTCCATATCATGGTATGATTGTAAATAAATCTTTGCATGATGCAGGAGGCGAACGAAAGGTACATGGTCAAGGATGGCACCTTTTTACGTGGAGAATTTATCAGGTGCATATCAATATTCTCAATAACAGCAGCTAGCTAACATCTAAAAGAAAGGTTGTTTCCTTTCCTGTTATTAGCTGCTGAACAAGTATCTGTCATTGCAGTTGTATTATATTCCAATTGCAGATGTTGTGGCTGTGTTCTCCAATCTCTATGCAGAGTATGGCTATTATCATAGCATTAGCGATGTCAGAGCTATTGTTTTTTATTGGGTGCTGCATAGGATTGGTGTTAACAAAGTTTACAAACACGATATTTATTGTTTCACAGAGTATATAAGTCTTTGTTGGAAACAGTTTGCCTTATTATCTTGTCCAAGAATCATGCTTTTAGTTTTTAGTTATGATGTCTGAACTGCCCAAGAGTGCCATGTGAGGGTAAAGTGGAGTTTGTAAGACTGAAATTATGGTTCTTACCTTTGAGATGCCTCTGTGATGTATAGGATCTTCCCCCAAACTCTAGTTCTTATCCAGTTCATTATCGACATTAGCCTCTTCACTGCGACACATGGTTTGCTAAATTGCATCTTACCTTTTGCAGTATGAGCATATGGTGTTTGAGGACTTCTTGAAGAAAGGCCATCCTGAGCCCAATAAGATCGGACCGGGCATTGCAGCGTTATTTTTTTTTGTGTGTAGCTAGTGCTTCTGTTATATTGTCGTACTGCATTTTATTCATGTTCCAGATGCTATGGATTTATTTGTGGATTTACATGTGGTACTGTAGTTTATTCATGTATGGAATCGGAAATTTTTGTTATATTAGAATTTTCTAGACTAATTTACTAATTTTTCTATATTGTTTTTCGCAATTTATTGATTTTATTTCGAATTTTCAGAATATTTTATGATGTTTTCGAATTATATGGATTTTTAAATTCATTTATATTGATTTTATTTCGAATTTTCTGACCACTTTTAAATTCAAAATTTTAAATATGTGTTATCCCCTCCAATCCAACCATGATCCAAACAATCAATCTTTGCTTCAATCCCCCCATGGATAGGTGGAAGAGGATTTGGTGGGGATTGGGTGGGGGAGGGGGATCAACCCAATCCCCCTTTGGATTGTTTCTCCTATGGATAGATTTCCCACTAGCCAAACAAAGCCTTAAGAAGAAAAAACAAGCAGAAGATCAATAGTAATTAGCAGCTTCTTTTTCTTTCCTTTCTTTTGTCTCTCGGTTAGCGATCGATCGATCTCTTCTCAGCTATAAAAGGATCCAAGAAGAAGAGCACTAGCTAGTTCTTGCACTACTACACGTACAGTACCACTTGCATGCATAGCTAAGTACTATTGCTAGCTGTGCTATGCAGGTCATGGCCCACACTCAAGCATCGCTCTATCTCTTGCTCTTCCCTCTCCTCCTCATCTGGCTACTACGCTACTTCATGGCAACAAGCAGAAGAGCAGCGAGCAGCGAGCAACTCAACCATGGTAAGCTCCCTCCTTCGCCTCCAGGGCTCCCGGTCATAGGGCACATGCACCTTGTCGGCTCCGACCCTCATGTCTCCCTCGCCAACCTCGCCAAGAAGCATGGCCCTGACGGCCTCATGCTCCTCCAGCTCGGCCAGGTGCGCAACCTCGTCGTCTCATCCCCGCGCGCCGCGGAGGCCATCCTGCGCACGCACGACCACGTCTTCGCCACACGGCCACCGTCCACGGTCGCGGACATCCTGCTGAGCGGGTCGTCGGACGTCGCCTTCGCCCCCTACGGCGAGTACTGGCGGCAGGTGAGGAAGGTCGTCACCATGCATCTGCTGAGTGCCAAGAAGGTGCACTCGCTCCTCCGTGCCCGTGAGGAGGAGGTGAGCCTGGTGATCGCCAGGATCCAGGAGGCGGCGGCCACGGGTGCTGTCGTCGACATGACCGAGCTGCTCAGCTCGTTCACGAATGACATTGTGTGCCGCGCCGTGTCGGGGAAGTTCTTCCGGGAGGAAGGCCGGAACAAGCTGTTCCGGAAGCTCATCGACGGGAACGTGGCTCAGTTTGGGGGCTTCAACCTAGAAGACTACTCCCAAGCTTAGCAAAGATAGATCTGCTCGCAAGAGTGATGTACGCCAAGAGCAAGAAGTTGAAGAAGAGATGGGACGATTTGCTCGACAAGATCATAGATGACCATGCAAGCAAATCATCACTAGGTCATCACGATGAGCATGATCAGCAACAAGATCACGAGAGAGACTTCGTAGATGTTCTTCTCTCTCTTCAACAGGAGTACAATCTCACTAGAGAGCATGTCAAGGCCATCTTGATGGTAATTTCAATCCCCCTCAGACGCTAGCTAGCATATGTGTCTTTGAATATATTCTTTACAAAATTGTTAAGAACATCGATCGGTAACAGAGAGATTATCTGAATATTCCAACTCACGCGATATATATATATATATATATATATATATATATATATATATATATATATATATATATATATATATATATATATATATATATATGTATATGTATATGTATATGTATATGTATATACATGTATACATATATGTATATATATATGTATATGTATATATATATACATATATACATAGAAAATGGTATGGTACTCCTACTTCTCATATATCATTTAAATCGTATGATGATACCTCTTTATCTATTTGAGTATACTCTAATAATGATTATAAGATACTACTCCAATGTGAGTTATATGAAAAAATTAGTTAAAGTCCACTTTTTATAGCAAAATTTGTATATATACTTCTTTTATATATGAAAAAGGGTATATAGCAAAAATAAAGGACTCCAATGAAAATTTTTCAATAAAGTCACATTGGAGTATCTTATAATTGGTATTTAAGTATATTGAATATGATAAAGAAGTATAATATATTCATTTAAGTGCTATATTCGAAGTGGGAGTATGTACTCCCGGGAGTACGAAACGGGCGTCCTATATATATAGCATTTTTTGCTTGGTCCATAGATAGCAGGACTAGAAAATCACACAAGTGACAGATCTCCATTTACAACCACCTGAATACTAGTATTATATAAGCACAAAAGGAATTAATTCATTTGTTACTCTTTGCTGATATGTATTGCATGGTGTGTGTGTGTATTACACTTTCCATAGCTGTTTAACACTACACCATATCATTACAACTCCAACAGCCAAACACTGTTGGCAAATACACTGAAAATCGTCAGGTATATATTTGGCTAACAGCCACCTGTCGGCGTTGCCATGTCGCACAGTTTGAGAGTTGAGCATAGCTCAGCTGGTGAGAGCCCTGTGGCTCGCTCTCACCCGCCAGTGTTCGAAGCCTGGCTTCGACGCTCGTGCTCACCTAAAATAAGAAGCGGTTTTAGGAATAGTACATGCATACGTGGGTACATTCAATGGTCAAAGCGTGTGTCGATGCCTAAGCCTCCGCTCTAGATAAGGCGTGTGTTAAGGACGCACTCACGTGTGTGGGCATGCGTGTGATGTGTGTGTGCGTGAGTGCGTCTGGCGTATACTTAAAAAGAAAAACCGGGCACTAGTACAACATAGGCCCAGGTGTGGCACTAGACCAACAAGCTGTTCCGGAAGCTCATCGACGGGAGCGTGGCTCAGTTTGGGGGCTTCAACCTAGAAGACTACTTCCCAAGCTTAGCAAAGATAGATCTGCTCGCAAGAGTGATGTGCGCCAAGAGCAAGAAGTTGAAGAAGAGATGGGACGATTTGCTCGACAAGATCATAGATGACCATGCAAGCAAATCATCACTAGGTCATCACGACGAGCATGATCAGCAACAAGATCACGAGAGAGACTTCGTAGATGTTCTGCTCTCTCTTCAACAGGAGTACAATCTCACTAGAGAGAATGTCAAGGCCATCTTGATGGTAATTTCAATCTCCCTCAGACGCTAGCTAGCATATGTGTGTTTGAATATATTCTTTACAAAATTGTTAAGAACATCGATCGCTAACAGAGAGATTATCTGAATATTCCAACTCACGCGCCAAGAGGCATATATATATATATATATATATATATATATATATATATATATATATATATATATATATATATATTTGCTTGGTCCATAGATAGCAGGACCAGAAAATCTCTGTTTACAGATCTCCATTTACAACCACCGAATACTAGTATTATCTAAGCACAAAAGGAATTAATTCATTTGTTACTCTTTGCTGATAAGTATTGCATGGTTAATATATATATTACTCTTTCCATACCTGTTTAACACTACACCATATCATAGCAACTCCAACAGCCAAACACTGTTGGCAAATACACGAAAACTGTCGGGTATATATTTTGCTAACAGCCACCTGCCGTTTGAGAGTTGAGCGTAGCTCAGCTGGTGAGAGCCCTATGGCTCGCTCTCACCCGCTGGTGTTCGAAGCCTGGCTTCGATACTCGTGCTCACCTAAAATGAGAAGTAGTTTTAGGAAGGCTTCGGTGCTCATGCTCACCTAAAATAAGAAGTAGTTTTAGGAATAGTACACGCATACGTGGGTGCATTCAATGGTCAAAGCGTGTGTCAATGCATAAGCCTCTGCTCTAGGTAAGGCGTGTGTTAAGGACGCACTCACGTGCGTGGGCGTGCGTGTGATGTGTGTGTGCGTGAGTGCGTCCGGCGTATACTAAACCGGGCACTAGTACAACATAGGCCCGGGCGTGGCACTAGACCACATATGTGACAGTGTAATCAGATATAGAAGACCACTCTTGTGTGACCATATTACTCTTTCCATATCTGTTTAATATATGTTTTCGTGCTGACGCTTTCCATCCATGCAGGACATGTTTGCAGCAGGCACAGACACATCATACATAGTCCTAGAATTCACTATGGCCGAGCTCATACGAAAGCCACACCTCATGACCAAACTACGAGCTGAGGTTAGGAAGCACACACCTGAAGACCAACAAATGGTCAAGAAGGATGACATGAACAACATGACTTACCTAAAAGCTGTCATAAAGGAGACACTCCGGCTACACCCACTGGCACCACTCCTCCTCCCATGCCTCTCCATGGCCAAATGTGATGTCAACGGTTACACGATACCAGCCGAGACTCGTGTCATCGTTAATGCATGGGCTCTTGGTAGAGATACCATGTCATGGGAGAAGGCAAATGAGTTCATGCCAGAGAGATTCATGGACAGCGCCAACACTGCAATTGTCGACTTCAAGGGGAGCAATTTCAAGTTTGTGCCATTTGGGGCTAGGCGAAGGATCTGTCCTGGGATTAATTTTGGGATGGCCTCTGTTGAGATCATGCTAGCGAACCTTGTTTACTGCTTTGACTGGGAGCTCCCGAATGGGTTGGAGAAAGAGGGCGTTGATATGACAGATGTGTTTGGAGTGACGATGCGTCGAAAGGAGAAACTCTTTCTTGTCCCAAGATCACACGATGTGTGACCATGCATATATGATACAACACAAGCTATAGTATATAACTAGGACGCAAGCTTGTCGTGTTCTGTCGATGCCTGTGTACTTCATCGATGATTGCTTTCCAACTTTTTTTCCTCGTTCAGTTGAATAGGTTGTATAGGGAGTAAATGTCCATACGACTGGTATATTTCTTCGATTTCCCATAAAATGTCCAACTTTTTTACTTCATCTGCTCTGGCTACTATTCCTCAGGCTTCACTTCCTCAGGCCCCCAGCTACTCAGGCTCGAGCTCCTCAGGACCCAGCTGCTTGATGTGTTTTTGGTACTTTGATGCTAAAGGGGGAGAAGCAAGAAAAGAGGCATAGGAGAAAGATTTAGGGGGAGCAAGACTTTTGCTATTATTATATACTTTATGTGGATTGTTATGTCTTAATGAACTTGTTAGTGTTTATGTGCTTGTGATTGTAATAGCTTAAAACTATGTTGCTTTATTGTTATCTTGTTGAACTTGATGGTTATTGTTATGCTTATGATATTTTCTTGCAATGCAATCTCTATTATGGTCATATTACAATATTGTATTTCCCTCAAGTTCCAACAAGCAAAAGAAACTCCACCAAAATTTTTCAAAAATCTATACATGTGCTTGCTAAAATATTCTCTCTTTTTATGCACATATTTAGGGGGAGCTTTCTTTAAATTGGCTTTAACAAGAAAATAATTCTCAAAACTCATTCGAGCACATTGTAAGAATTCTTTTGTTGTTAAGTCACAAATGGAATATACAACTCGTTTTTCTATAAGTGGTATATTCAAAACAATCTTTCTCACATATTAGTTGTGTTGTCATCAATTACCAAAAAGGGAGAGATTGAAAGCATCTAGACCCCTAAAAATTGTTTTGGTAATTAATGATAATATGTTAATATGTGATTAACATGTTTATTGAGTATTTACAATGTTAAGTCCCATTAGTGAGTTTGATAACTTGAAGATGCATGCTAAAGGACAACATGAAGATCAACATGGCTCAAAGACAAGGTACAAGTAGTCTATGATCCTTTTTATATTTTACCGGTCTTAGGAGAATTGGTTGGAAGACCGGATTTTAGGTTAAATGCCGTACTATTAAGAGGGATCATGACTAGTAGCTTGATAGCATGTTCTTGTGCCATTTGGATCAATTTAGGATCATGCATGCATTTGAATTTGATTTGAAAAGCCAACTGTGCAATTGTAAGGAGAACGGTAGTACCGACGTTAAATCGGCGATACTACCGCTCAGCAGTACGACCAGGCTCGTGGTGCGGTACTACCACAACCTGGTTCTTCCGATTTCTAGTTGGCGGTACGTCAAAAACAAAGAGACACTGTTTTTAGTCCGGTGCCTCACCCTAGGAACGGTAGTTCCGGGCCTTACTTGGCGGTACTACCGCAGTGCAGTATGACCGCATGTTCAGCGGAACTACCGCTCCTCGGTTGTTCCATTTCTTTGTTGGCGATATGTAATTTCCAGAGAAGCACCTTTTTTGGCTGAGTTGAAAACCCTACGAACGGTAGTACCGTTCTCCTTGTGTGGTATGACCAGCGAGTGGTAGTACCACATGATAGTTGGCGGTAGTACCGCTCTGGGATTTTCAATGGCTATGTCAGAGTAGTTAATGCTACTATTCTAGCCGTTACTGTGCTCTAACATGGGTGCGGTAATACTGCTCCATGGTTGGCGGTATTACCGCAAAACACTAAAAGTTGGGGAATTCCTCCCCAACGGTCGTACGTATTTGTTGGTGGGGGGTATAAATACCCCTGCACCTGCTCAAGGACAGTATACTAGACCATATTTAACATCCTTAGAGCCTTGAGCATCCTTTCAACTACTCATATACACTTGTGCATTCATTGTAAGGTAGTTGAGCCAATTCAAGTGCATCCATACTAGATTGATCTATTGCACTTGAGTGCCGTCAAGCGAAGATCATTTGTTTATTACTCTTGGTGTTTTGCCAAACACCTAGACGACTTGGCGGAGGTTGCACGGTGATCTCTTCAAGAAGATTGTAAAGAGGCCCGGTACCAAGATTGTGAGTGGTTTGGTGTTCGCCATCTCCGAAGCGGAGGAAGAACAACCATTAGTGATCGAAGGAAGGCTTAATTCGTGGAGCCGGCTTGATTCGTTCAAGCTTCCTCATCGTGGACTAGTGAAGACCAGCAAGTATTCGACACCACGGGAAAAACATCGTTGTCTCTATTGTGGTTATTTCTAGTCTTTACTTTTCGCATTTACAATTCTAGCATTTTCATTGTGTTGAATTGCTTAGCTAGAATTGTTTCTAGTTTAGACTTAGTTCTTAATTGGCTTAAATTGTTAATTAGTCAAAAAGTTTAAAAACCTCCTATTCATCCCCCTCTAGTCAGTTATCCTTCATCCTACAAGTGGTATCAGAGCTTGGTCTCTTATTGATTTAGACTTAACCGTCTAAGAGAGAAAATGATGGCTAGTGAGGGAATTGCTATAGGAAAAGCTCCTTTGTTTGATGGCTCTAATCATGCTTATTGGAAAATTAGAATGTCAATTTATTTTAAGGCCATGAGTCCAAGCATTTAGAAAATCGTAAATGAGTGTTACGTCACGCCTCTTAATCCACTACTTCCCACGGATCAAGAGGGGAGAAATGCTCATTTAGATGTCCAAGCTATGAATGCTCTCTTTGGTGCTTTGAACGCGGATGAGTTCAATAGAGTGAGCAATTTGGAAACCACTCACGATATTTGGACCACTCTCTCGAAAATCCATGAGGGAACATCCACGGTCAAAGAAGCTAAATTGCATAGGTTTCGGATCAAATATGAGATATTCGTAATGTTGCCTCATGAAAACATAAATGAGATGTATTCAAGACTCAACAACATTGTGAATGAACTCAAAGGTCTTGGCACTAACCTTCTTGATGTTGATATTGTGCGCAAGATACCTAGGGCTCTTCCGGACAAGTATGTGACGTTGGTGACGCTATTTCTCAACTCTCCCGAGTTGCCAAGAATGACGCCAACGGAACTTTTAGGCAACCTCATAACCAATGAGTGTTCAAGAAAGACAAGAAAGAGCTCTTGGAGTCGTCTTCCTCAAAGAAGAAGATTACCACTTTCAAGGCCAAAGTGGAATCAAGTGATGATGAGGATGAAGAAGGAGACTCCGAAGAGGATTTTGCTTTTCTTGTGAGAAGAATGAAGAAATTCGTCAGAAGGTGCCCATATAGGAGTTTCAACTTCGACAAGAACAAGAAAGGGCAATCTTCAAGTGACAACAAGCGCTGTAGCAACATCCGGTGCTATAATTGCGAAGAGAAGGGCACATTGCCTCTCATTGCCCATAAAGAAGGATGACAAGGGCAAGTCATTCAAGAAGAAGGAGTATGATGGCAAGAAGAAGCTTTTCAAGAAGCTTCACAAGGATGGCAAGAATGAAGCCCATATTGGAGAATGAGATTTCGATGAGGAGTCATTTGACTCCGACTCTGATGAGGATGAGTCCCCCAAGAAGAAGGGACTCGTTGGCATCGCCATCAAGAAGGCTCCATCACTCTTCTCCACTCCTACTTGCCTCATGGCAAAAGGAGATAAGGTAAAATCCATTAATGATAATGAACCTTCGTTTGATGAATTAATGGATATGCTTAAAGACTTGAATGAATATCTTAGAAAAGAAATATCAAAATATAAAGTCTTGAAGAGAGAGCATATTTCTCTAAAAGATTCTTATGAGGAGCTAAAGGAAGCTCATGACTTGCTTATCCAAGAAAATTCAAGCAAGTCTTGCTCTAGTATAGGAATTACATGTGATATTATTGATAAAATGCTTAGTGTAGAAATTGCTAAGACTAGTGTATCTACTTCATGTAATGATCCTATTGTTATGCCGTGTTGCTCTAGTGTCAACTCTAATAATGATAATGCTAAGTCTCATGATGCAAAGCTTGTTGTTGAAAACAATGAGCTAAAAGAGCAAGTGACCAAGCTAAGCAAAAGCTTGGAACGGTGCTTCAAGGGTAAGGCTACCCTTGACAAGCTTTTGAGTGAGCAAAGGTGCTCATTCAACAAAGAAAGATTTGGGTATGTGCCCAAGAAAGGTAAGAAACCGATGAACAAGCCCACAAGGTTTGTGAAGCAAAATGGTAAGTATTGTCATAAGTGCTGGGAAACAGGACATTTGCGACAAGCTTGTCCTATTGGTAAGACTCCATCCCTTGGTATATATGATTCTTGTTATATGCTTAGAAAAACTAAGGATGGTAAAGTCATTGCTAGATTTGTTGGCACTTCAATTTTAGGCGCTAAAAAGAATGTTATTTGGGTGCCTAAATCCTTGGTCATTAACCTTCAAGGACCCAAACAAATTTAGGTACCTAAAAGAACTTGATTCTTGTTTTGTAGGTGAACTACAAAACCAGTGGAAAACATTGTGTGCTTGATAGTGGATGTACTCAACACATGACCGGTGATAGAAAGATGTTCACCACATTCGAGAATGGTAAAGGAGTTGACAAGATCACATTTGGCGATAATAGCAAAGGAAAGGTAATAGGATTGGGTAAAATCGCTATCTCAAATGACCTTTCCATTTCCAATGTATCTTTAGTAGAATCATTAAATTTTAATTTGCTATCCGTTGCTCAAATATGTGATCTTGGATTAATTTGCTTATTCTCTAATGAAGGTGTTACAATTTCAAATGCAAAAGATAGCTCTTTAGTTTTTAAAGGTTTTAGATTTGAAAATCTTTATTTGGTTGATTTTACTTCAAATGATACATGCTTAAAAACTTGTTTAATTGCAAAAACCCCCCATTGGGTTGGCTTTGGCATAGAAGGCTAGCTCATGTTAGAATGATTCAACTCAAAAAACTTTTCAAATATGATTTAGTTATTGGCTTGAAAGATGTGAAGTTTGAGAAAAATAGACTTTGTAGTGCTTGTTAAGCCGGTAAATAAGTCGCTAATTCTCATCCTTCCAAGAGTATCAGGTCAACTTCTAGACCATTGGAACTCTTACATATGGATTTGTTTGGGCCAACAACCTATAAGGGTATCGGGGTAATAGCTATTGTTTAGTTATTGTGGATGATTACTCTAGATATAGATGGGTATTCTTTCTAGATGACAAAGGTGAAACCTCCGGTATTTTTAAAAGTTTTGAAAAAAAGGCTCAAAATGAATTTGATTTCAAAATTAAGAAAATCCGTAGTGATAATGGTTCCGAGTTCAAGAATACTAAAGTTGAAGACTTTTGTGATGAACTTGGAATAAAGCACGAACTTTCCACAACCTACACTCCAGAGCAAAATGGAGTTGTAGAAAGGAAAAATCATACATTAATTGAAATGGCTAGGACACTGCTTGATGAGTATAATACTTCCAATAGCTTTTGGACAAAAGCTATTAACACCGCTTGTCATGCCATAAATCGTCTTTATTTGCATCGGCTTTTGAAAAAGACTTCTTATGAGCTTCTTGTTAGAAGAAAACCGAACATCTCTTACTTTCGTGTTTTTGGTTGCAAGTGTTATATTTTGAAAAAGGGTGTTCGTCTTTCAAAATTTGCAAGCCGTTGTGATGTTGGTTTCTTGCTTGGTTATTCTTCAAATAGCAAAACTTATTGTGTCTTTAACAAAAACTCCGGTTCAGTTGAAGATAGACGTGATGTGCAATTTGATGAAACTAATGGCTCTCAAGAAGAGCATACAAATTTGGATGATGTAGGTGATGAAGCCTTAAGAAAAGCAATGGAGTATATGCAAATGGGCGACATTAAGCCCGAAGACAATCCATCATCGTCCATTCAAGTTAAACCTCCTACCTCTTCCACAAATCAAATCCAAATTGATGAAGAGGACAATAAGGAAGATGATCAACCATCCAACCTACCACCAAAAATTCACAATGCAATTGCAAAAGATCATTCAATAGACCAAATATTGGGTGACGTAGGTAAGGGTGTCCAAACTCGCTCTCGTATTGCTTCTTTTTGTGAATATTACTCTTTTTTCTCTTCTATTGAGCTAAAGCATGTAGAAGAAGCACTTAATGATCCGGATTAGGTGAATGCAACGCTTGAAGAACTCAATAACTTCACCCGAAATGAAGTTTGGACATTGGTGCATCGACCCAAAGAACACAATGTCATTGGTACTAAATTGGTCTTTAGGAACAAGCAAGATGAGAATGGTATGGTTGTAAGAAACAAAGTAAGGTTGGTCGCTCAAGGATATTCACAAGTCGAAGGTTTGGATTTTGGTGAAACCTTTGCTCCTGTAGCTAGACTTGAGTCAATTCGGATATTACTTGCTTTTGCATCATTCTTTGATATTAAATTATTTCAAATAGATATTAAAAGTGCTTTCCTAAATGGTAAAATGTCCGAACTTGTCTTTGTTGAACAACCTCCCGGTTTTGAAGATCCTAAGAATCCTAATCATGTCTATAAAATCTCCAAGGCGCTCTATGGTCTTAAACAAGCTCTTAGAGCATGGTATGAACGCCTTAGAGATTTTCTAGTCTCAAAAGGATTTAAAATCGGGAAAATTGATTCAACTTTATTTACTAAAGTCTTAAATGATGATTTCTTTGTTTGTCAAATTTATGTTGATGATATCATTTTCGGGTCTAGTAACCAAGATTTTAGCGAAGAATTTGGTGATATGATGTCTAGGGAATTTGAAATGTCTATGATCGGACAATTAAGCTATTTCTTTGGACTTCAAATCAAGCAACTCAAAGATGGAACCTTTGTGAGCCAAACAAAATATGCAAAAGATTTGATCAAGAGATTTCGTATGGAGGATCCAAAACCTATCAAGACTCCCATAGCAACCAACGGTCATCTCGACCTAAATGAGGGAGGTAAATCGGTAGATTTAAAGCTTTATAGGTCTATGATTGATAGTTTGTTTTATCTTACCGCATCTAGGCCCAATATTATGTTTAGTGTTTGCATGTGTGCACGCTTTCAAGCAACTTCAAAAGAGTGTCATTTGATGGTCGTAAAAAGAATACTAAGATATTTAAAGCATTCCTCTAGCATTGGCCTATGATTCCCCAAAGGTGCTAAATTTGATTTAATTGGATATTCGGATTCCTATTATATGGGTTGTAAAGTGGATAGAAAAAGCACCTCGGGTAGTTATCAATTCTTAGGAAGATCTTTAGTATCATGGCATCCAAAAAAACAAAATTCCATAGTTTTATCCACCGCCGAAGCCGAATATGTTTCCGCGGGTAGTTGTTGTGCTCAATTGCTATGGATGAGGCAAACCTTGATGGATTACGGAATTAAATTTGATAAAATGCTTCTTTTGTGTGATAATGATAGTGCGGTGAAAATAGCCAATAATCATGTCCAACACTCAAGAACCAAGCATATAGATATTCGCCACCATTTCTTGATAGATCAAGTGAGCAAGGGAGATATTGAAATTAGCCATATCCGGGCCGAAGACCAATTAGTGGATATTTTCACCAAACCATTAGATGAAGGCCGCTTTTGCAAATTGAGGAATGAATTAAATGTCATAAACTATTCAAATGTTTGTTGAACTCTTGCCTCATGCATTTTGCTTCATTTGGTGTTATTTGAACCCTTTATGAAAGTATTTTTAAAATTATTATTAAAGACTACTATGTTCATAAAAATTATGTTTTTAGATAGACATTAGTCTATTCAATGCATAATGATCCTAAATGTTATTTATTTGAGTGCAAAACTAAGGATCATTTGCATAATTCTCAAACCCAAAGTCATTCCTTAAAGTTCGGGATAATCGAACTACCAAGAGGTTAAGCGCAGACGATTGCGATTCGGTACTACGGCGCTATAACCACAGATTACCGCTTAAGCGGTACTACTAGCGGTGACAAGGCGGAACTACCACGTCGGGTGGGTAAAAGGGCATTAACTGCCTGCGGTTTTACCCTTTACCTCTTTTTACCTCCGAACGGTTCGACCACACCGCTTCACTCTCTCACTCTCTCTCGGCCTCTCTCTCTCTTCAACCCGAAGAACCACCAAATCCCCTTGGTAAATCCCAAATTTCCTTCTGTGATTCTTCAACTCCTGTTGATTCCTTGCATCTTTGGGGTTTCACTCCTTCAATCCTCAAGGTAAAACTCCTTTTCTTCTTCGTTTTACCTAAATTTGGAACCCTATGTCACTTTTTAGGGTTAATCTTGAAATGTGGATGATTTATGCATTTCTTTTGGGTAAAATTGCTAAATTGATGTCTCATGATGCTTGCGCATCTATACCATGGATTCACTCCATAAGAAACATCAAAAAATTCAATCAATTTCATGCCTTAGGACTCAGTCTGGAAAAACAGTACTACCGCTCCTTGAGGCGGTACTACCGCGATGCAGTCGTACCGGCCCGACAATGGTGATACTACTGATTTTCCTGTCAGAACAAGAAATTTCATTCCTTACAAGATTAAGTCTATTTCATGTGATCATTTGAACTCCTTGTAACCTATCCTCTCTCTGTGTGAAGATGCCAAGGACAAGGATTGTAACTTGCAAGTCGCATGGACCACCTAGAGGACAATCTTCCTCTCAACCTCCTGCAGCTCCAATTCGAGGAACTCGAGAGGTTCGCCAAAAGGACGTGCATGAGAAAGGCAAAGGGCCTACAGCCAATGACCCTGAATCTGAGGAAAGCTCATCCCAAGCTGAGTCAGGTTCTGAGTCTGACTCTGAGGTAGAGACAGAAGTTCAAGCACAATCAGATAAGGAAATGGGAGAGCCAGAAGAGCCTTAGGTTGACTTGAGGACTATTTCGCTGATGAGTATGCCATCAAGCGACACATAAATCAGTACCTTTTCCCTTCAAACTCCATAAATCCAAGGTTACACACCAAATTTCAAGAGCAAGTTTATGAGCAGCTGTATGGATATCACAAAAAATTTGCAGATCATAAGTGGATAAAGTGGCAGCACATCAACTCTTTGAACAAGTATAATGGTGTGTACCGGATTTTTCAGCAAGTCGGTCTTCATGATCTCGTAGCTCTTAGGAATGACTACGATGAGGAGATCATAAGACAGTTCTATGCCATTTTGCATGTTTTTCCAGATCTTTCAACGATAAAATGGGTAACAGTGACCAGATATATAGAGTGCACTAAGGTAGATTTTGAGCGTGTTTTGAAAACACCATCTGGCACATGGGAGAAGCTCTTTGACAGTCCTGCCTTGCTTGCTCCTGCTTGGACCGACTTTTATGATCCGACTGTCAGGTATACCCTAGGGAAGATACATGGTCTTCAGCCCATTCCTAGTCTGATTAATAGAATTATTAATCATACCATTCTTCCCAAGAGTGGGAACTTTGATGCAGTGAGAGGGCATGCTTGGAACATCATTGACAACATCATGTGTGGGAGAAAATTTGATGTGGTGGAGGTCATTATTAGAGGCATATCTAATTCAAAGAATGATAGGGTCAAAAGGATTTACAATGCTCCTTACATCATGGCTTTGATACTCAGCAAGATTGAGTATTAGGGAGGTTTGGGATCACCCCATAAGGCATACAAGCCTCGAGAAGGCCCTCCTATTCGTACAGAGGATGCTCCAGTAGAGGATGCTGCTCAGGAGGATGTTCCTGCAGAAGGTTAGGTAACACTTGCACAGATTCTAAATAATCGCAGATGATTCTCAACAATTTGCAAGTGGTTATCTCAAATCAGCAAGAGCTTAAAGATACTCAAGAAGAGCTTAAAGACACTCACAGAGATGAAGACAAAGAGATAGAGTTCCAAAGATGAGACACACAATAGAATATCGCCTGTCAGAGAGTGTTTATTCTATGGAGCAGATTTTGACTACTCCTCGGCGCTACACTCGTCGTCGTCCTCCACCTCTAGGGGCTTCTACTTCATCTGCTCTGCTACTATTCCTCGAGCTCCACTCCAGAGGCTCTCGCTCCTCAAGCCCCAAACTACTCAAAGCTTGACTCCTCAGACCCAAATGCTTGATATGTTTTAGTACTTTGATGCCAAAGGGGAGAAGCAAGAAAAAAGTATAGGAAAAAGATTTAGGGGAGCAAGACTTTTGCTATTATTATATACTTTATGTGGATTGTTATGTCTTAATGAACTTGTTAGTGTTTATGTACTTGTGCTTGTAATAGCTTAAAACTATGTTGCTTTACTGTTATCTTGTTGAACTTGATGGTTATTGTTATGCTTATGATATTTTCTTGCAATGCAATCTCCATTATGGTCATATTACAATATTGCATTTACCTCAAGTTCCAACAAGAAAAAGAAAATCCGCCAAAATTTTTCAAAAATCTATACATGTGCTTCCTAAAATATTTTCTCTTTTTATGCACATGTTTAGGGGGAGCTTTCTTTAAATTGGCTTTAACAAGAAAATAATTCTCAAAACTCATTCGAGCACATTGCAAGAATTCTTTTGTTGTTAAGTCACAAATGGAATATACAACTCATTTTTCAATAAGTGGTATATTGAAAACAATCTTTCTCACATATTAGTTGTGTTGTCATCAATTACCAAAAAGGGGGAGTTTGAAAGCATCTAGGCCCCTAAAAATTGTTTTGGTAATTAATGATAATATGTGAATATGGGATTAACATGTTTATTGAGTATTTACAAGGTTAAGTCCCATTGATGAGTTTGATAACTTGAAGATGCAAGCTAAAGGACAACATGAAGATCAATATGGCTCAAAGACAAGGTACAAGTAGTTTAGGATCTTTTTTATGTTTTACCGGTCTTAGGTGAATTGGTTGGAAGACCGGATTTTAGGTTAAATGTCGTACTATTAAGAGGGATCATGACTAGCAACTTGATAGCATGTTCTTGTGCAATTTGGATCAATTTAGGATCATGCATGCATTTGAATTTGATTTGAAAAGCCAACTGTGCAATTGTCAGGAGAACGGTAGTACCGATGTTAAATCGGCGGTACTACTGCTCAGCAGTATGACCGGGCTCGTGGTTGTAACGACCTGACCCAGGAGCACCCGGAGGGTTCTCCCAGGACCACCCAGGAGGTCCAGCAGAACCGCCTGGAGGTCTGGGAGGTCCTCCAAGAACACCCGGAAGTCCTCCAGGACCACCTGGACGTCCCGGCCTCTGTGCACAGAGCTAGTTCCAAGATCAACATGCTAGCTCGCACAGGATTACAAATGGTGACATCACATCCATACAACAAACTCAAAGATGAAGCAGACAAATTAATATTTATAGACAAAAGACCTTATGGTCAAGCTTGTTTCTGAGGGTGCCACGCAGGCAAACTACAAAAGGAACACTTGCGGTGGAACAAAATATAGCTGAGCCACTCGGTGAGCCACAAAGCTATCGAGTGTGATGTCCCCTAGTCCACGAGGTCTTCAACGAACTCCTCCTCATAGTGTATGGAGCACCCGGGGAGGTCTTCGGCTGCTGATTAACCAGAGGGCACAAGCCATGAGTACTTTGAATGTACTCAGCAAGCCATAGAGAAATGATGGAATAACATTTATGCAAGGCTTGACAAAGTAAGCTGTATGGTTAGTTTGCATAAAGCAGCATTTAACAGAAATACAATAAGTAGATTGCAAAGCATAAGTTGAAAAGATAACACATAAGTAAACAAGTTCTTTGAAAAACAATCCCACGACCACCCAGGTCATCAGCCAAACCACACGAAACCAACCACAACTTTTAGAAAGCTCTACCCCTTGCGTGAAAGAACCGGGCATGTCCAATACCGAGGACGCGGCTATTCGATTAGATTTTACACTGCAGAGGTTGCGCACTTTACCCACAAGACACGAAGTCCTCTAGTTGGTTGGGCACCGTCGATGCCCCCGCCACTTCCTTTGGTAAGCGGCTTAGAGCTCGTGACAAGGCCTTTACAAAGGTCGATCTGATTTGGTTCTCGCCTACCGAGGATTCGCTTTAAAGGGCCCCTCTTGCGCCATTTGACAACCACGCACGTAACCGCCTCAGACCTCACTAATTAGTTGGCCAGACCGCCCCATTATGGACTTGTGGTTGCACGGAATGACCTAGATCGATGGCGCATAAGGTTAAGTCCTTAGTTGGTCGCTCAAAGTGAGACATTCCACAAACCAGTGTGCACAAGGCACCCACTACTCACTACCACCCACTCGCCCGAGCATAAATCAATTTTCTGGTTCAACTCGGCCAAACGACCATTCTGGTCTTGGCACACAAATTTTGATAACAGTGGCATTGCCACAATTCCATAGCTCATTAGTCAAGATTAACATTGTTGGGTTCAACCCGCCCAGAGGACCACCCAGTCCTGGCAAACAAATTTTAGTTAAGGTGACAACAAATGTCGTAGCCTCACACAGGGCCACACTTCATTTTTATTAGCAACACTGGCCGCTACTACACAAGCCACAACCAGTGTGCTGGGGGTAAACTAACATTGATGATTCATGGTGATAACGACGTCTACTAAAGCATGGCTAAGCAACAAAACGCACCCATGTTGGTACTCAAAGACATAACCAACTAAGATAACCCATCCTACTGGTATCCAAGGGTACATGCCAACATGTTGTAATCAATCATACCAAGGAGTCATACTAGCAAGTGGTGATTAACTATTCCCAAAACCATTTTCTATAAAACTAGCCATGCATGTTTATAGCAAAACAATATACTTTTTGCAAAATGGGTTCAATATGATCAAAGGCCTATGGCTTGCCTTCGCTGAAGAGTTGAGGGTCTTCTGCTGAGAAAGCCGGGTCCAGGAAGTCTTCAGAACAACTGGATCCTACACGCGTAACAAGAACCAAGTAAAGAAAACGAACCCACAAAACTCCAACGAAAGAACCAAATCAGAGCCAAGGAAAAACACGGGCTCAGGGCGAAGATAGGAACTTGATCCTTAGAACCGGAGCTCCTATCGAAGAAGAAAAGCTCTCCCGCAGGGTGGTTCAAGGCTCTGGGAAACAAAAGGAAACCGGAGGCCTCTCCAGTGCTTTATATAGGCACAGGGAGGCTTAGAGAGAGGGTAACAGCGCAATTAATGCTCACGTCAGGGGCAGGTAAAGGAATGAAATGAGTAGGTAAAGGAGGTGACAAAAAGATTAAGACAAGGTATAGTGGAAATGATAGCATTTAATGCAGCATTAAATGTACGAAGACTTTTCTCCCCCCACGGTACTGAGACTTGAGAGAGCGGTCCCACAGAAGGGGTGGTCGGGACCAAGAGGGTGGTCTTTGCAAAAAGACCAAAGAGGAGGTCGCTACCCAAAAGGGTAGTCCTTGCAAAAAATCAAGGAGGGTGGTCTTTGCAAAAAGACCACAAGGGAGGTCTCAACGGTCAAGATGGAGCCAAAGGAGATCTCGACGGTCAAGACCAATACAGGGGAGGTCTCAACGGTCAAGATGGAGCCAAAGGAGATCTCGACGGTCAAGACCAACACAGGGGAGGTCTCAACGGTCAAGATGGAGCCAAAGGAGATCTTGAAAGGAGGAGATCAACCAAAGCGATGGATTTCGGAAATCAAAGATGTTTGAAACACAAACCCGAGCTGGAAGCACCTCGGGGGTGGTCGTGACCCAAAGGGAGGTCAAAACCGAAGGAAGGTTCAAACAAAAGGAGGTCTAAACCACGAGGTCAAGGGAAACTGGAGATGTCTAGACCAAGAGGAGATCTACCCAAAGGGGTGGTCCAAACGGGGAAAGGTCTGAAGAGCCTAAGGGAGGTCCAGAGAGGTTTGAACAACCCGAGAGAAAGGAAAACAAGACCAGAACTCGAACAACTCCAGATAAACCAACTTTGGATTAGTTGAAGTTTGATTTAGTCATGTTAAACACTCAAATTTCTGAAAGTCTCAAGTTAAGCTTTGAACTCTCAACAAAATCAAATGGTCTTTTTAAAATCTTTTTAAGAACTCAGAAAATTGGATGTTACAGACCTACACCCCTTAAAGGGAATCCTGACCCTGGGATTCGGGTTGGCTAGGGAATAGGTGCGGGAACTCGGTCTTCAAGTCCTCCTCGCGCTCCCAAGTGGCTTCTTCCTCGGAGTGGTTGCTCCACTGGACCTTGCAGAGCCGAATGACCTTGCTTCTTGTCACGCGCTCGGACACTTCCAAGATCCGGACGGGTTGCTCCTTGTAAGAGAGGCCTTTTTGGAGGTCGACTGCTTCCAGGGGCATTTGCTCTTCCGGCACACACAAGCACTTCCTCAATTGGGACACATGGAAGACATCATGCACTCCAGACAACTACGGTGGAAGCTCCAACTTGTAAGCCACTTCTCCTCTCCGAGCAAGAACTGGAAACGGGCCAATGAATCTTGGTGCGAGTTTCCCATCGATCTCAAAGGCGATTCCTTGAGAGGTGATACCTTAAGATACACATGATCTCCAGGGACAAAGGCTAACTCTCGACGTCGATTGTCCGCATTGCTTTTCTGCCTGTTTTGAGCAGTCTTTAGCTTCTCTCTTATTGACTTGACTTGATCTTCAGCTTCCTTTAAGAGGTCTGGCCCGAGCACTTGGCCTTCACCTGCTTCGGTCCAATACAGGGGTGTCCTGCACTTTCTCCCGTAGAGGGCTTCAAATGGAGACATCTGCAAGCTTGACTGGTAGCTGTTGTTGTAGGAGAATTCTGCATAAGGTAACATTCGGTCCCAACTGTTCTGGTTTTCTAAAGCACAGGCTCTCAACATATCCTCTAAGATCTAGTTTACCCTTTCGGTTTGGCCATCAGTCTGAGGATGGTAGGATGTGCTGAAGTTCAGATTGGTGCCCAAAGCTTCATGTAGCTTTTGCCAAAATCTTGAAGTAAATTGAGATCCTCGATCTGACACAATCTTCTTGGGCACTCCATGCTGACAAAAAATATTTGCCATGTATAATTCTGCTAGCTTGTCTCCTGAGTAGGTGGTCTTGACTGGGATGAAGTGGACAACTTTGGTAAGACGGTCCACCACTACCCAAATAGAGTCATAACCAGCTTGGGTCTTGGGCAGACCAGTAATGAAGTCCATACCGATCTCTTCCCATTTCCATCCTAGTATGCTCAAAGGTTGCAGAAGTCTAGGAGGTCTTTGATGGTCAGCCTTCACTCGCTGGCAAACATCACATCGTGCCACATGCTCAGTGATCTCACGTTTCATGCTAGGCCACCAAAAGAATTCCTTGAGGTCTTGATACATCTTCATGCTTCTAGGGTGGATAGAGTACAAGGCTTCATGAGCTTCCTTGAGGATCAGCGGCTTGAGCTCTTCCTGATCTGGAACACAAACACGCTTGCCGAGCCAAACAGTCCCATGTTCATCTTCTGAAAACTCCAAGCACTTGCCCTTCTTCATGTTACTTTTGATCTCCTAGATGTCCCCATCTTCGGTTTGGGCTGTCCTGACCTGATCTAGAAGGGTGGGTTGGACTTCTAGAGTAGCCAAGAAGCCCTCTTCCACTAACTCAAGCTTTAGTTTTTGGAACTCCTCATGAAGTGCCGGCTGACTTTCCTTGATAATCAATGTGTTGCAGTAGATCTTCCTACTTAGTGCATCGGCTACCACATTGGCCTGGCCTGGGTGATAGTAGATTCCAACGTTGTAATCCTTGATCAATTCCAACCATCTCCTTTGCCTCATATTGAGATCTGCTTGGGTGAAAATGTACTTCAAGCTCTTGTGATCAGTGTACACTTCACAGCGATTACCAATGAGGTAATGACGTCATATCTTTAAGGTATGCACTACGGCAGCCAACTCTAGATCATGGGTGGGGCAGTTGACTTCGTGAGATCTTAGCTGTCGAGAAGCATAAGCCACTACTCTCCTTTCTTGCATCAAAACACACCCAAGACCTTGTCGAGATGCATCACAATATATCTCAAAGTCCTTTCGGACATCTGGTAAGATTAGCACTGGGGCAGTGGTCAAGCGCTTCTTCAATTCTTGGAAACTCTGCTCATAGTCGGGTGTCCAAGCAAACTTCTTCTCCTTCTTTAACAGCTGGGTGAGAGGTCTTGCTATCTTGGAGAAGTCTTTAATAAACCGCGGTAGTACCCTGCCATGCCGAGAAAACTTCTGATTTGAGATACTGACTTGGGTGATTTCCAGTCGAGGACGTCTTGGACCTTACTGGGGTTGACAACAACTCCTTTTTCAGACACAACATGGCCCAAGAAGGTAACTTCCTTCATCCAGAGCTCACACTTTTTGAACTTTACATAGAGTTGGTGGTCTCTGAGCTTGCTCAAGACTGAGCGGAGGTGCTCTTCATGCTCTTCTTCACTCTTGGAGTACACCAGGATGTCATCAATAAAGACAATGACAAACTTGTCCAAATACTCCATGAACACCTTATTCATCAAATTCATTAAAGTAGGCAGGGGCATTGGTTAATCCAAAAGACATGACCGTGCACTCAAATAGACCACATCGGGTTGAAAAAGCTGTCTTGGGGATGCCTTCTTAGCGAATCTTCAACTGGTGATATCCTGATCTCAAGTCTATCTTGGAGAACACTCCGGCTCCCTTTAGCTGGTCGAATAGGTCATCTATCCTGGGCAAAGGATACTTGTTCTTGATAGTGACCTCATTGAGTGCTCTATAGTCCACACACATCCGCAGAGTACCATCCTTCTTGGGGACAAAGATCACCGGAGCTCCCCAAGGTGAGGAACTCGGTCTGATAAAACCTTTCTCAAGCATTTCTTCAATTGTTTCTTCAACTCCACCAGGTCGTCAACAGGTAGACGGTATGGTCTCTTGGCTATTGGAGCAGTCCCTGGGACCAAGTTGATGACAAACTCTAGCTCCCTATCTGGCGGCATTCCAGGAAGCTCATATGGGAAGACGTCCGGGAACTCACAGACCACTGGGACATCCTCTAAAGACACGACTTGAGCACTGCAGACCAAAACTCTCGCTGGCTTCTCAGCGGTGGCTTCAAACTTCACTTTAACTCCCACTAGACTGACCAAAGAAATGCTTCTGCCACCACAATCCAAGACTGCTTGATGACGAACCAGCCAATCCATGCCCAAAATCACATCTAGAGACTAGGTGTCGAGGAGGATTAGGTTGGCTGGAAACTCTACCCCTTCTATGGTCACCTTAACTTGTGGACAACCCTGGTTCGCACTTAACTCCGAACCAGGGGATTGGACCAACAAAGAGGTCTTAAGAGGCAAAACTTTCAACTGATGCTTTGCAGCAAAAATCTGAGAAACAAATGAATGGGAAGCTCCAGAATCAAATAAAACTGTGGCTGGTGCTGAATTTATAAGAAACTTACCCAGCACGACGTCCGGAGCTGCCTGGGCCTCCTCAATGGTGACGTGATTCACACGTCCTCTCCCAGGGGGTAGGGAGGTCTTGGCGGGCATAGGGGAGGTCTGGGGAGCTCCACGACCTGCTCCCGGCACTAGAACTCTTGCTGGAGTGGCGCTTTGGTTGGATCGGACCTGAGTTGGTTCTCGCTTCTGTGGGCAGTTGTTAGCATAATGCTCCAATTGCCGGTAGTTATAACAAGTGATTCATGGCGGGGTTCTTTGCTTCTAGGAGGTTGACCGTGATCTTCTTCTTTGAAGGTTGTGGGTCGCGCCCTTGGAGGTAGCCGAGTGAGGAGCTGCTGGAGAGGTCCTGGAGGTGGTCGGAGGAGCGAAGCGGCCAGGGAACTGAGCACTGATCCGAGCTCTCTGCGGGTGACCTTGATGTGCATCGGGCTAAGACATCTTCCTTTTGTGATACTCGGCAAGTTCTCTGCGAGATTCTTCAATGAGCAAGGTCTTGTTCACCATCTGCTGGAAGTTTGCATAGTCATTACCAATAACCTGGACCTTCAAACTGGGAATGAGTCCTCGCTTGAACCTTTTCTGTCGGGCATCATCTGTGGCAACATCCTCCGGGGCATATTGAGAAAGCTGAGTGAATTTGTTGAGATATTCACTCACTGACATGCTTCCCTGTTTCAACTCCCAAAACTCATTTTTTTTTTCATTTCCACCTTCCCATCAGGGACATGGGAATAGCGGAAAGCTTCAGAGAATTCTGCCCACGTGATGTTCTGTGGGTTCTCATGGGCGGCACAAAAGCTCTCCCACCACTCTGTTGCTGGGCCCTCGAGCTGGTGCGAAGCATAGAGAACTTTCTCCCGGTCATCACACCGGATAATGGCCAGCTTTTTCTCGGTTGAGTGCAGCCAATCGTCTGCGTCCAACGGCTCGGAGGAGCTAACGAAGGTAGCTGGACGGGTCCTCAAGAACTCTGCTATCCTTGACTAGGGAGCAACCAGTGGCGGTGGCAGCGTAGCAGCGGCTTGGTGGCTCTGGTTCAACGCTGCGATCAAGGCCACAATAGTCTGATTCTGCTGGGCTATCATTTGGTTCATGTTCTGCATCAAAGCACTCATCATCTGCGCTTGGGCTGCCATGAACTGACTCATGTTTTGATCTGCTGGGGCTACTGGAGGAGGCGGGGGTGGTGGCAGTGAGGGATCCACCGCTTCATCTTGACTAGCTGCACTGTGGGGTTGATCCATTTGCAAGACACCTTCTCAGGCTTAATAGATGAGAGGAAAAAAGCACAGTAGGTAAGGGGAAAAAGCACAAGGGACGAAAGAGAGCCAGAGAAGAGACAGAGCACCTTATCGGGGAAAAGCAGGTCCAACCCAAGAACAAGTAGCCGGAAAGCTACTAAGAGGCACAAAACTCCAACAGAAGGCCAAGGACACGAACTAAACGGCACTAAGCTAAGGAGGGCCACTCTAGGCACTTCTACGTTAACATACAGGTGTGGGCGACTTGAAACAAGGCTCGATCCTGCAGAGATTCCTGAGGTAAGAAGGTCAATTTAGGTTCGAAAACAAGGCTCCAGAAAGGATAAGATGCAAGGATCTAAGAATAAGACCAGAAAAGATTGGAATGAGGTGAGAACATAATAGAATAAGATGATAGAAGAATTATCTACTCAAGTTAATCAGTTGGTTTGCTTTAGAAAATAAATTTTTAGATTATGAATTAAATCAACCATGCTAACTAAGATTACGTCCTACAGTCGATATGGCTCTAATACCACCTTGTAACGACCTGACCCGGGAGCACCCGGAGGGTTCTCCCAGGACCACCCAGGAGGTCCAGCAGAACCGCCTGGAGGTCTGGGAGGTCCTCCAAGAACACCCGGAAGTCCTCCAGGACCACCGGCGTCCGGCCTCGTGCCTGAGCTAGTCCCAAGATCAACACGCTAGCTCGCACAGGATTACAAATGGTGACATCACATCCATACAACAAACTCAAAGATGAAGCAGACAAATTAATATTTATAGACAAAAAACCTTATGGTCAAGCTTGTTTACAGGGGGTGCCACGCAGGGCAAACTACAAAAGGAACACTTGCAGTGGAACAAAATATAGCGTGGAGCCACTCGGCGAGCCACAGGCTATCGAGTGCAGGATGTCCCCTAGTCCACGAGGTCTTCAACGAACTCCTCCTCATAGTGCATGGAGCACCCGGGGAGGTCTTCGGCTGCTGATTAACCAAAGGGCATAAGCCATGAGTACTTTGAATATACTCAGCAAGCCATAGAGAAATGACGCAATAACATTTATGCAAGGCTTGACAAAGTAAGCTGTATGGTTAGTTTGCATAAAGCAGCATTTAATAGAAATACAATACGTAGATTGCAAAGCATAAGTTGAAAAGATAACACATAAGTAAACAAGTTCTTTGAAAAACAATCCCACGACCACCCAGGTCATGAGCCAAACCACACGAAACCAACCACAACTTTTAGAAAGATCTACCCCTGCGTGGAAAGAACCGGGCATGTCCATTACCGAGGGGCGGCTATTGAATAGATTTTACACTCTGCAGAGGTTGCGACTTTACCCACAAACACGAAGTCCTCTAGTTGGTTGGGCACCGTCGATGCCTGACCCACTTCCTTTGGTAGCGATCTAGAGCTCGTGACAAGGCCTTTACAAAGGTTAGTCTGATTTGGTTCGCGTACCGAGGATTAAGCTTTAAAGGGCCCCTCTTGCGCCATTTGACAACCACGCAGAACCGCCTCGGGACCTCACTAATTAGTTGGCCAGGACTGCCCCATTATGGACTTGTGGTTGCACGGGAATGACCCAGATCGATGGCGTACAAGGTTAACAACAGTGGCATTGCCACAATTCCATAGCTCATTAGTCAAGATTAACATCGTTAGGTTCAACCCGGCCAGAGGACCACCCAGTCCTGGCACACAAATTTTAGTTAAGGTGACAACAAATGTCGTAGCCTCACAGAGGGCCACACTTCATTTTAATTAGCAACACTGGCCGCTACTACACAAGCCACAACCAGTGTGCTGGGGGTAAACTAACATTGATGATTCATGGTGATAACGACGTCTACTAAAGCATGGCTAAGCAACAAAATGCACCCATGTTGGTACTCAAAGACATAACCAACTAAGATAACCCATCCTACTGGTATCCAAGGGTAGATTGCAAAGCATAAGTTGAAAAGATAACACATAAGTAAACAAGTTCTTTGAAAAACAATCCCACGACCACCCAGGTCATGAGCCAAACCACACGAAACCAACCACAACTTTTAGAAAGCTCTACCCCTTGCGTGAAAGAACCGGGCATGTCCAATACCGAGGACGCGGCTATTCGATTAGATTTTACACTCTGCAGAGGTTGCGCACTTTACCCACAAGACACGAAGTCCTCTAGTTGGTTGGGCACCCGTCGATGCCCCTGCTCACTTCCTTTGGTAAGCAGTTTAGAGCTCGTGACAAGGCCTTTACAAAGGTCAGTCCTGATTTGGTTCTGCCCGCTGAGGATTCGCTTTAAAGGGCCCCCTCTTGCGCCATTTGACAACCACGACAGAACCGCCTCAGGACCTCACTAATTAGTTGGCCAGGACCGCCCCATTATGGACTTGTGGTTGCACGGGAATGACCTAGATCGATGGCGTACAAGGTTAAGTCCTTAGTTGGCTGCTCAGGCGAGACATTCCACAAACCAGTGTGCACAAGGCACCCACTACTCACTACCACCCACTCGCCCGAGCATAAATCAATTTTCTGGTTCAACTCGGCCAAACGACCATTCTGGTCTTGGCACACAAATTTTGATAACAGTGGCATTGCCACAATTCCATAGCTCATTAGTCAAGATTAACATTGTTGGTTTCAACCCACCCAGAGGACCACCCAGTCCTGGCACACAAATTTTAGTTAAGGTGACAACAAATGTCGTAGCCTCACACAGGGCCACACTTCATTTTTATTAGCAACACTGGCCGCTACTACACAAGCCACAACCAGTGTGCTGGGGGTAAACTAACATTGATGATTCATGGTGATAACGACGTCTACTAAAGCATGGCTAAGCAACAAAACGCACCCATGTTGGTACTCAAAGACATAACCAACTAAGATAACCCATCCTACTGGTATCCAAGGGTACATGCCAACATGTTGTAATCAATCATACCAAGGAGTCATACTAGCAAGTGGTGATTAACTATTCCCAAAACCATTTTCTATAAAACTAGCCATGCATGTTTATAGCAAAACAATATACTTTTTGCAAAATGGGTTCAATATGATCAAAGGCCTATGGCTTGCCTTCGCTGAAGAGTTGAGGGTCTTCTGCTGAGAAAGCCGGGTCCAGGAAGTCTTCAGAACAACCGGATCCTACACGTGCGAACAAGAACCAAGTAAAGAAAACGAACCCACAAAACTCCAACGAAAGAACCAAATCAGAGCCAAGGAAAAACACGGGCTCAGGGCGAAGATAGGAACTTGATCCTTAGAACCGGAGCTCCTATCGAAGAAGAAAAGCTCTCCCGCAGGGTGGTTCAAGGCTCTGGGAAACAAAAGGAAACCGGAGGCCTCTCCAGTGCTTTATATAGGCACGGGGAGGCTTAGAGAGAGGGAGACAGCGCAATTAATGCTCACGTCGGGGGCAGGTAAAGGAATGAAATGAGTAGGTAAAGGAGGTGACAAAAAGATTAAGACAAGGTATGGTGGAAATGATAGCATTTAATGCAGCATTAAATACACGAAGACTTTTCTCCCCCACGGTACTGAGACCTGAGAGAGCAGTCCCACAGAAGGGGTGGTCAGGACCAAGAGGGTGGTCTTTGCAAAAAGACCAAAGAGGAGGTCGCTACCCAAAAGGATGGTCGTTGCAAAAAGCCAAGGAGGGTGGTCTTTGCAAAAAGACCACAGGAGAGGTCTCAACGGTCAAGATGGAGCCAAAGGAGATCTCGACGATCAAGACCAACACAGGGGAGGTCTCAATGGTCAAGATGGAGCCAAAGGAGATCTCAACGGTCAAGACCAATATAGGGGAGGTCTCAACGGTCAAGATGGAGCCAAAGGAGATCTTGAAAGGAGGAGATCAACCAAAGCGATGGATTTTGGAAATCAAAAATATTTGAAACACAAACCCGAGCTGGAAGCACCTCGGGGGTGGTCGTGACCCAAAGGGAGGTCAAAACCAAAGGACGGTTCAAACAAAAGGAGGTCTAAACCACGAGGTCAAGGGAAACTAGAGAGGTCTAGACCAAGAGGAGATCTACCCAAAGGGGAGGTCCAAACGGGGAAAGGTCTGAAGAGCCTAAGGGAGGTCCAGAGAGCTCTGAACAACCCGAGAGAAAGGAAAACACAACCAGAACTCGAACAACTCCAGATAAACCAACTTTGGATTAGTTGAAGTTTGATTTAGTCATGTTAAACACTCAAATTTCTGAAAGTCTCAAGTTAAGCTTTGAACTCTCAACAAAACCGAATGGTTCTTTTAAAAATCTTTTTAAGCACTCAGAAAATTGGGCTGTTACAGTGGTGCGGTACTACCGCAACCAGGTTGTTCCGATTTCTAGTTGGCGGTACGTAAAAAACAGAGAAACACCGTTTTTAGTCCGGTGCCTCATCCTAGGAACGGTAGTTCTGGGGCTTACTTGGCGGTACTACCGCAGTGCGGTATGACCGTATGTTAAGCGGAACTACCGCTCCTCGGTTGTTCCGTTTCTTTGTTGGCGGTATGTAATTTCCAGAGAAGCACCTCTTTTGGCTGAGTTGAAAACCCTGCGAACGGTAGTACCGCTCTCCAACGGTCGTATTTGTTGGTGGAGGGTATAAATACCCCTCCTCCTGCTCAAGGATAGTATGCTAGACCACATTTAACATCCTTAGAAGCTTGAGCATCCTTTCAACTACTCATATAAACTTGTGCATTCATTGTGAGGTAGTTGAGCCAATTCAAGTGCATCCATACTAGATTGATCCATTGCATTTGAGTGCCGTCAAGCGAAGATCATTGGTTTATTACTCTTGGTGTTTTGTCAAACACCTAGACGGCTTGGTGGAGGTTGCACGGTGATCTCTTCAAGTAGATTATAAAGAGGCCCGATGCCAAGATTGTGAGTGGTTTGGTGTTCGCCATCTCCGGAGCGGAGGAAGAACAACCACTAGTGATCGAGGGAAGGCTTAATTCGTGGAGCTGGCTTGATTCGTTCAAGCTTCCTCAACATGGACTAGTGAAGACCGGTAAGTCTTCGATACCATGGGAAAAACATCGTTGTCTCTGTTGTGGTTATTTCTAGTCTTTACTTTCCGCATTTACAATTCTAGCATTTTTATTGCGTTGAATTGCTTAGCTAGAATTGTTTCTAGTTTAGACTTAGTTCTTAATTGGCTTAAATTGTTAATTAATCAAAAAGTTTAAAAACCTCCTATTCACCCCCCTCTAGTCGGTTATCCTTTATCCTACAGATACCAATCAAGGTGCCTTGCACGATCCTCCACAGTTTGTCCCGCCATCACATACTGATGGAAATGGTGCGAGCACTCAAGCGCCAAATGGCAGAGGCAACCGAGCTAATGGATGTGCATCAGTTAATTCACCTGTTCCTACCCCACCACGAGTAAGGGGTCAGACAGGGCCAACCAGAAGGTCGAGGGAAAACTTAACTCATCGAACGCCCACTGCAAGCGGGAATCTTCCACGACCTTCAGTAACAATACAAAACCTACGACGAGTCCAGGATATTCTGAATAATCCAGATCATGCTTTAGCAAGAACTCCAGGATATGCTCAGCTTGCAGGTCAGGTATCGGAGATCCTCCAACAAACCATGCAGCGTACAGAAATGTACCGGGAGCAAAGGAACTCGCAAAGTCACACGATGACTTCGTCCCAGCGCTCCTCTCTTAGTTGGGGACAACATGGTCGAGCGAAGAACCAATTGACACCAAGACCCCCTCGTAGGTTCCGACTAGGAAATCACAAGGGAATGCGGTTCTTCACAGAAGCCACTCCTCCTCCTTGTCAAGAGGAACGACCAGTTGATTCATGCGATTTTAGGTATCATCTAAACCAAGCAGGTGGTCAAAGACGTTATCATAAGATCCATGACCGGATTGGGACACCGGATCCTAGGTATGCAAATACGAGGAACTGATCCCCAACTGACTATGATCCGGCTCCTTTTCAGAGAAGGCGCCTCGACTCCATTACGGGCTGCTGAGCGTTTTGGTAGGTCTCCAAGCTGTTCATTGGCTAGACAGGTTTCGACCAGCCAATGTAGAAAAGTTCAATGGGACACAGAACCCATTAGAATTTCTTCAAATATATTATACTGCCATCAAGGCCGCTGGTGGTAATGACAACGTGATGGCAAATTACTCGCCCACAGCCCTTGAAGGATCTGTCTAGTTGTGGTTGCTCAACCTACCGGTCGGATATATCTACACTTGGGAGCAGCTCTGCGATACTCTGATCGCCAACTTTGAAGGGACGTACGACCGTCCTGGAAAGGAGGATGATCTTCACCGGATGAAGCAGAAAACCAATGAAACTCTTCAACAATATATCAAGAGATTCAGTCAGGTTAGAAACTCTATCCCAGAGATCACAGAATCTTCTGTTATCTAGGCTTTTTACAGAGGATATTGCCATAAATCCTCCACGAACGTCCATCAAACTTTTTGACATAGAAGACAAGTATGCAGCCGCTAGTGAAGCGGTCGAGTGGTATGAAGCTACTGATCGAAAACATAAAAATTCCCAGCCAGATCTAGAGAAGCAAGAGAAGAGGAGCAAGAAGTCTCTCAAGGGTAAAAAGAATTGTAAGCCCGACAACAAGGAAGTTCTTGCGATTCCTGAAAAATTTACCAAGGGCAAGAAAACTTCACTGGTCAGAACAAAGCTAAGGCTCTGACAACCGATTACAAGAAAAGTAAGAAGTGGTGTCCACTTCACCAGGTAGCGGGGCATGATCTGCGCACATGCCGAGTCTGGCAAAAGAAACTAGAGGATTACTACTCAGGTAAAGGTCTCTTCCCCTCCATAACAGAGCTCGGAGAACCAAGCTCCAAGAAGGACATAGATGGTAACAAAGAGATGGAGTACCAGGAGTTGCAGTACACAATTGATATGATTTTTAGTGGATCCTCCTCGTACGAGTCAAGATGCCATCTGAAGGCCGTGGATCGAGAAGTGAACCTTGCCAAGTCTCTAATCACCGTCAAGCCGTCCAGGTGGTTGGAAACTGTAACCTCCTTCAGCAAAGAAGACTGCCCCATCCCGTCGACTCAACCAGGTAGGTTTCTTATGGTAGTTGAACCTACTATTTACAATTATAAAGTTAATCGACTCATAATAGATGTAGGTAGTTCTTTAAACATTTTATTTATGGGAGCATTAGAAGAAATACAGATTCTCAAGTCTAAAGCAAAACCCGTGAAATATGCCTTTCACAGCATAGTTCCTAGTTTTATAGCCAAACCGATAGGACAGCTGTTTAACATCCCAAATGTATAAATGGGTGTGTGTTTCAAATGTAAGAAAATGTGTAGAAATTAAAATTTTTTCTCACATCTTGAAACTCTTGAACATTTCCATAATTCTTGTCAAGAGTTGTCGAGTTCAAAAACCTAAACCTCTTGTTGACTAAAGTCAAACCCTTATTCCACTTTGTCATAAATCTTGTGCCAACCTTTAGAAATATTTTTCCTTGGTTCTAGGAATGATGTGTGACCCCTCTGAATTATTTCATAATTTTTAGAAATTATTTGATAATTTTTGGAGGTAAGTCAAACCAATTTTTCAATTAGTCAAACCCTAGAACAGCCTTGATGAATTTCTTGAGAAAAATGCATTTCATAAAAACCTCTGGAAATTTTATGTAAGCTTAATGCTGGAGTGAGGAAGCTCCAGTTAAAATTTTGGAATTTTTGGAGTTAGTTTGCTACCTCTAAAAATTTCTCCAACCCCAGCCTTCAAATTTAAATTCAAATCTGGCACTGTTCCTTGGGTCCGAGCCGCTTTCCAAGCGGGTCGAACCCAACCGCATCCCCAGCCCAGCCCGAGATCCTCCCCATGCGCGAGGTCATGCCCGTTGGATCAAAATCAACGGCCACGACCTCCGCCACAACCAACCACGGCTCAGCTTAGCCGAGCTCCTCCTCCATGAGGTCATGCTCGTTGGATCCAAATCAACGCCACAACCTCCCTCTCATCTCGTCCTATCGAGATCCAGATCTCGCGCCACGACCTCCCTCCCTTTTCGATGTCTTGCCTAACCGCTCAGACCTCCGCAGACTCGGTTAAATCGCCGTTGGATCGAGATCCAATAGCCACGACCTCACTCTCCTTGCGTCGCCGTCGGATCAAGATCTTATGGCCATCACCTCCCTTGCGCCGCGTCGCACCACCACGACCTCCTCAATGTGCGTGCTCGTTGGATGAAAATCCAACACCCACGACCTCCTCCATGTTGTGTGCCCTTGGATCGCAATCCAGCGGCCACGACCTCCTTTAATGTCGTGTGCACCGCCACGACCTCCCTCGTTGTTGTGCACTGTTGGATCAGAATCCAACTGTCACGACCTCCCTTTGTATCGTGCACAACGCCCACGACCTCCCACCTTTGTTGTGCGCCGTTGGATTGAAATCCAACCGCCACGACCTCCCTTTGTGTCGTGCGTAACCGCCACGACCTCCCCTCGATGTTGTGCACCGTTGGATCAAGATCCAACAGTCACGACCTCCCATCATGTCGTGCACAATGGCCACAACCTCCACCCTCTGTTGTGTGTCCTTGGATGTAAATCCAATGGTCACGACCTCCCCTAGCTGGTTGTGTGCCCTTGGATGTAAATCTAAAGGCCATGACCTCCTATCCCTTATCATCGTCGCACGCAGCGGTCAAGACCTCCCCCCATCGGTTCCACGCCTTTGGATGCAGATCCAACGGCCATGACCTCCTATCTCCTTACCGCGCGCGACCTCCCCTTTTCGTTTCGCAACCGTGCGATGGAGATCTAGCGGCTGCGACCTCCCCAATCAAGATCTCTGGTCGCGACCTCCTTGTTTCTTTTCAGACCACCCCGAATCAGATCCAAGGGTCACGACCTCCCCCTTCGCTTATCCAACGGCCGCTATCAGCTCCTGTTCTTCTCCTTCCTCGGTCACGCGTGCGTGTGCCATGGCAGTGGGAGAGCAGTGCCCTGTCACCTCCCAACCGCTTTTTCTTTGCCAAAGATTAAATCTTTGGTCGACCTTCCACCCCTAGGTCTTGCTCAGACCTGCCCCCATCACCTCCACGTCCTTGTGGAGCCATGGACCGAGCCATGGGCTAAGCTCACCATGGAGCTTAACCCTAGCTCTTATGCCTCTGCTCCCTGGCTATATGAGGTCCCCCTAATCCTCCCTGGCTTCCTTTAAACACTTCCCCACTTGCTCTCGGCTTGTTGAGCTCAAAGCATCCAAGAGCTCCTCGGCCGCCATTGTTGAGCTTGGAGCTCCTCGGTGGCAACAGGTCCCAAATGGCTTTTCCTCTCCTCTCAGGCTCGGCTTGAACCTCTCATCTCGGTGGACCTTAACCCTAACCCAATTTCGGTTTGCCTCAACAGGAGCGGTGAATTTGGAGTTCCCCTTTCGCCGAGGTTCACCCCTAATCGTCTTTAACTCTGGTAAGACCTCCATTTCCCAATTGCTCGCTCTTATACCCTCTGTGAGCCATGGTGGAGCTAACCTTACCCTCCTTTGGGCTCCTTTTTGCTCAGATCACACCCCTTCGATTTCTTCTCCGTGCGCAAGCAAGGGTCCTCCGCCGCCAGAGCTCCTCTGTCCTCCTCGGTTCCTTTGGAAAGCACCAACACGCCGTCTGGGTCTAGAAACACTAATACGTCTGTCCTAAAGGTACTAGTCGGGGTAGGACTCGACCCTAAATAGGAAGAGTCGCTCGTCTCCTTCCTCCGAGCAAACCAGGACGTATTCGCCTAGCAGGCGTCCGACAAGCCCAGAGTCCCCACGGAGGTGATCGAGCACAGGCTAGCTCTCTAGCCTGACAAAAAAACTGGCCAAGTAGAAGCTAAGACATTTTGCACCTGATCGGAAGAGGCAATCCAGTCGGAGATCGACAAGCCTCAAGGCTGGATTTATTGGTGAAGTCGACCACCCAGAGTGGCTCGCCAACCCTGTAATGGTTAGAAAAATCGATGGGAAGTGATGAATGTGTATTGACTTCACAAATCTTAATAAAGCTTGTTCGAAGGATGACTTTCCCCTTCCACGCATTGTCAACTTGTAGACTCTACTTCCGGGTGTAAGTTGTTAAGTTTTTTAGATGTATACTCAGGGTACCACCAGATTAATATGAGTAAAGATGATGAAGAGAAAACTTCCTTCATCACTCCATATGACACTGCTATGTTAAGATGTCATTTGGTCTCAAAAACGCTAGTGCAACTTTCCAGAGGTTGATGCAAAAAAAACGTTTAATCCTCAAATAGGTCGAAATTTAGAAGCCTACGTTGATGATTTGGACATGAAAAGCATCAACGCTGGTGACCATATTTCCAACCTACACGAGACTTTCAATAACTTAAGAAGATATAACCTTAAGTTAAATCCAGAGAAGTGTGTGTTTGGAGTTTTTTTGGGAAAGCTTCTTAGATTCCTAGTTTCGGCTAGAGGGATTGAAGCAAACCTAGCAAAGATTACAGCCATCTATCAGATGCGCCCTCCGACCACAAAGAAGGAAGCCCAAAAACTAACAGGCTGTATGGTAGCGCTAAGTCGTTTCATAGCTCAGTTAGTTGAAAAAGGACTCCCTTTCTTCAAACTTCTTCGGAAACACGGAAGTTTCGAGTGGCCTAAAGAGGCAAATCACGTCTTTAAAGAACTTAAGAAGTACCTTACGAGTACCCCAATCCTAGTATCTCCAAGATCGGGAGAAACATTGCTGATTTATGTGGCTGCAACGCCACAAACAGTCAGTGGTGTACTAGTCGTAGAACGTGAAAATGTTCAATGACCGGTATATTATGTAAGTGAAGTCTTGCATGGACTAAAGGAACAATATCCATAGGTACAAAAGTTATTCTATGGCCTCCTTATGGCTTCAAGGAAACTAAGGCATTACTTTCAGGCCCACAGAGTGGTCATTCCAACCGGATATCTCCTAGGTCAAGTCCTCGAAAACAAGGAATCATCGGGATGAATAGCAAAATGGGTGGTCGAGCTTGGGGCGTTCGACCTCTATTTCATCTCACGAACAACAATCAAGTCCCAAGCAATAGCTGAATTCATTGCTGAATGGACAAACCCTGAACCCACCCAAGCGCCCAAGTACGAACACCATGACGAGTGGACAATGTACTTTGACGGTTCCTTAATGCTCAAAGGCTCGGGGGCTGGAGTTGTTTTAATATCCCCTACTGGCGAACACATCAAGTACGCCATCCAGCTAAACTTTCCTGCTACAAACAATGTGGTAGAATACGAAGGTTTACTGGCAGGACTCTGAGCAGCTCGTGTGCTCGGGATTCGCAGATTACTAGTGAAAGACGATTCTCAACTTGTAGCGAATCAAGTCGGAAAAGAGTACCAATACTCAATTACCAAGATGCCATCTTATCTAGCGGAAGTATGGAAACTCAAAAACACTTCTTTCGCCAGATCCAACATATTTCTATAAAGGAAAACTTTCGGTAGACCGGTTAGCACGGATGGCCTCCACAAGGTCACTGTCCGCCCGGAGTTTTTCTCAAGCTACTCGATTCACCCTCGGTTGTTGAGCTTTTCGAGGACATAGATGTTCCACTAGAGGTCGTACAAATCGATCCTACGAACATGGATGCTCCACGAATTAAATGCGACACGATCACGAGAGAGATTAGATGACGCCGATCTACAATTATCTTCAGCATGGCATTATTCCTAAAGATAATGTAAAGGCTGATCGTATAGCTCGAAAAACCAAATCATATACTCTGATCGAAAGTACCTTGTATAAACGAGGATCTCACGGAGTGTTGATGAGATGCATATCTCAAACGGATGGCATTTAGTTGCTATCCGACATTCATGAAGGAGTTTATGGAGCACATCATTCCTACAGAACACTGGTCCGTAAAGCCTTTAGGTAAGGATACTACTGGCCAATTGCCCTTCATGATGCAAAAGAGCTCGTGACGAAGTGCGTACAATGTCAATTCCATAGGCGATAAGTACATCAGCCCGCACAAGCTTTGCAAACCATACCTCTTTCTTGGTATTTTGCAACCTGGGGAGTAGACATTCTGGGACCTTTACCAAGAGCACCCGGGCGCTTCGAATTCCTTTTCGTCATGGTTGACACATTTATAAAATGGATAGAAGTCGAGCCAATTATTAAAACAACAACTGAAGCTGCTAAGAGGTTCCTAAAAAAATGTGATCACATGATTTGGTATACCCAGTCGTATAATCACAGATAACGGTACCCAATTCTCTAGAGGAAATTTTCAAGAATTCTACAAGGATCTAGGTATCAAGATACATTTCGCTTCTGTCGCTCATTCGCACAGCAATGGAGCAGTCGAGTGAGCCAATGTTATTATAATGCAAGGAATGAAACGCCGAGTATTCAACCAGTTAACAAAATGGTCAAGAGCTTGGGTTCAAGAACTTCCTTCTGTGTTATGGGCCGTTCAAACCATGATCAGTCGTGCGACCGGTGAAACACCATTTTTTTTGGTTTACAGTGCTGATGTCATGCTTCCTCCAGAACTGAAGATAGGCTCTGCTCGAACTAATTGTTTCAATAAGAACGATCAGATAGAACGAAGACTCGACGATATCAATTTCCTTGAAGAATGATGAAACCAAGCCCTTATACGCTCGACGGTTTACCGACAAGCCATGCGAAGGTACCACAGTCGTAAGGTGCAACCTCGCAGCCTGGCTATGGGTGATCTGGTTCTACGAAATATTCAGAACCAGGCTAATCGCAATAAACTTTCTCCCAAATGGGAAGGTCCACACACTGTGATCGAAGTCACCAGACCTAGTTCGGTACGACTAGTTATGTCCGACGGACGTGTTTTGTCAAATTCTTGGAATATTGACTAATTGTGTAAGTTCTTTGTATAATTGTATTTTACATTTTTTTTAAATAAATATGCATTTCCTTTTACTATCCGATGAGTGATATTGTTTATATGACTGTACCTTTACTTCGGTTGTGTACTATTGTTGTTTAGATGGTCGGAGAAAACCAAATTCTCTCTTATATCCTTTTAAAGGATCTTTGTTACTCTATGGCTTAGACATATAAGTCAAACGTCGTAAGGGTCCTAGTCGTGACCATTCGGTCAATGGTTCTCACATGCGACCACACCCTTTTCTTAAATAAACATACGAGTAAAAGGGTATTCTTATTTTGGTATTCTTCTTTAAGCTTTGTTATTATGGCTTCCTTAGTCATAACTTCTTTTTTAAGTTTCTCTGAATCTATTAAACACGATAAAGGGGGAAATTTGGTTAACATAAAAAGAGTCAAATGGTAAAGAAATGGTAAAGGAGAGAGGAAGAAACTAAGTGTTAATTACTTTCTAATTCGGAGTTCTTCTTCTCCAAGAGCTTTATTCGCTGGGTTAGTCCTCCGACCACGTAAGTTTTCCTAAATGCTACAAAATAGCAGACTTCTTTAAATTTTTAATAAAGTTTAAGGGAAATGCTATTAAAAGTGGTCGTGGAAGCTTACATGGATTGCCATATTGTTATATTCGGAAAAAATAAAGTCATGACTCGTCTCTGCTTGACAGTCCGAAAATCCTTCCCCAAGCCTCATCAAGATCTTCATCATTGAGGATCGGGGGGCGATGAGGAAGGCGACATGAAAAGGGGAATTTCCAGCAGGGGTCCAAACCTACTGAGATTCCTTCGAAACCTTCACCTCCATAGGTGGGGTTGGAGCCGCCACGGGTTCTGAACAGACATTGGCCTGCCGCCACTTGCTCGAAATTTGGTTCGACCTCTTTTTCTTCAGGAGCCTTCTCCTGAGGAGTGCTCTGGTCGAAAGTGACTGGAACACCACATGATCTACAAAGAAAGAAGAAAGAAAGCTCAAGACTCTAAAACACCAGAGGTAAGTAATTACATAAGTTCCTCTTTCATGTATACGTACTTGGTCATTTTCTTGGTCTTTAGTTTGAAGTGCGCTGAAGCGAAGTCCATCGCGCTCGCCTTCCTTTTCTTCTGCTCAACCGACTTCACCGGTCCTGAACTGGTAGGGCAGGTTAGACCCCTCACGTCCTCCGATTGGAGGTCAGAAGAAATATTCTCGACCAGTTGATCGAGAACAAGATACCTGACCATCGGGTCGAAAGGTGTGGATTCGTCGGTCTCCGAAACAGTTATTCCAGTAGCAACTGACAGGTCATCAGCGACCACATTGGAGTCCAAGACAACTACCTAATTAACAATCAAAGTCAGTTAGGTGACGAAAAATCCTTCATCTAGAATATACATTTCTATTCGGTTACCTACCTCTACGAGACCACCATCTCGAATAGTCGTAGGAGTGGTCGGAACGTCAATCGACTCACAACTCTCGATGGCCTCATTGATCCTCAATCCGACCGATAGCGTATCGAAGAGGATTTACGGTAAACCGATCGGAAAACATATAAATGATGAAAGGTAGTTGATATTTTTACCTTAAGCCTCTCAACTCTCTCTTTTGCAGAGACAACCACTAAAATCCAGCAGAAATCAGCTTTGTCACCAGGCTCCCCAGCGCAAATCATTTTGATCCGACTTCTAATCTCATTAGGAGAAAGAATTGCAAGAATAAACAAGAGACTTTAGGGTTAAAAAAGTAATCAGCCAAGATAAACAAACCGGTCGAAATCTTTTAGGACTTACCCTCCTTAGAATCTTTGGTCGTGTTATCACGACAAATATACTAGAGCATCAAATGGGTTTGGGACTTCAGAGGGCTAATCTGGCGTATGGAGAAATCCCGTACTACGTGCCAAGAGGTTACACCCCTGACACTAAGATGTTGGATGATCAGAACACTCCAAATTTCAACACCGAGCACCGAATGCCACTAAACTACCTTAACAATTTACTTTACATCAACTTACAAAAAAATATCAGCAAGTAGTTCATTATCAAAGCCCGTACATGGGTCACAATAAAAATATGAATGAGGATTTGATAATTATAAATAATTAAACCCTAGAAGCATAGCCAGAATATAATCCAAAATTTGCACAAAACTAATAGAACAAATTATATGGAATGAATAAACAAGTCATATTCAATCATCTAGGAATTATTTAATAACAAACAAATCCTAAAGGAAATTCCATCATAATGAAGTAATGGTTCTCATGACAAGTGTATCAAGTTTGAGAGTATGTAATTATTTCACGTGTGCTATTCCTTCCCAAGTGAAACACCATCAACAGTCACCTAAGAGCAACATTAGAGCAAGAGTGAGTCCACGACTCAGCAAATACATCAATAGACAATAAACGATGCCAAATCAATAGTAATCAATAACACCAATGCCATCACTTGTTCTCTTATCTTTATTTTCAAGCTCATATATGCAATCATTATCTCTTTATTCTCACACACAATCATCAATTCATTTCCTTTCAATGCATATATGCACTACATTTCCACATGCATTTCTTTCAAGTATACCGATATAGCATGAGTGAACACTCACACAATGTTCACTCTCAAGCCCGTCCTCCTCAAGGATCGGAGACCTCCTCCACTCCCGTAGAGTTGTGATCAACATGATCACTTTCTCATATGCACTGATGCTTATGAATGCAAATGTTCATAGTTTTCATCATATTTAACAATATCCAATTTTATCATATCCAACAACAAGGCATACTTCATGACCATTCTATTGTTTGCAATTAAACAATAATGGTAAAAAGTGATAAAGAAATACAGTGATCACCGTCTACCATGCACTTGCCTTTTCTAGTTGTGATGCACGATTTGGCTAGAAGATGACAATAAGCCCAACGCCACTCCTACATTAAACACTCAATTTCAATAACAAGCTATAGCAACACAAGAAAAACAATTAAATGACATCGCTCCTACACGTTCCCCAAATCTGCAACATTTCACCTGTACCGGACAGTCACCCCTTGCTGTCCCGGTACTAAAAACGTCTTAACTTTTGACTCACAAGTCCATTCATGGCAAAGCACCTAGTTCTGGAATCTACTCAAAATTCCTCACAACTTCTTGGTTGGCCACGAATCGTAATTAAATCATTTAACCCAGAAGACCGATCTGTCATCTTTTAAAGAGCAGGTTTTTTTACCAAATTTATATCTCCTGTTCTACCCAACCAAAGTTCATGTTCTTGGATTCTTTAGAACCCTTAGACAGTTAGCTACACTTTTCATGTAGATCAAAAGCTCTAATTATCTCATTTACTATTTTTAATCTACGGTTTACTAATATGCTGCCAAAAGACGACAACTCCCTAGACAGCAGCCTTTCAAAATTCATAACTCGAAAATTACTTGTTCGCTCGACATGATTAAATATTCTAT
Organism: Phyllostachys edulis; assembly: GCA_036346405.1. Classification (NCBI taxonomy): domain Eukaryota; kingdom Viridiplantae; phylum Streptophyta; class Magnoliopsida; order Poales; family Poaceae; genus Phyllostachys; species Phyllostachys edulis. Next base: position 3,279,422 of record CM070566.1, read on the forward strand.
GGAAAGCTACTAAAATTCTCTACAACTAACTAGTGGATGACATTCCCAAAATACATCATTAAGGTACCTAAAATAATTGTACAACAAACAACAGACTAAATTTACTAACTGAATCTCTCCCGACTAGAAAATTGCTAAACGAATTTGTGGCTAAATGTTGATCATTACTCTTGGAGACCATGACGACGAACACAAAATCCCAGCGAGTGCCCCTCTCTCTCTCTTTTCTTCTTTTCCTTCCTCTTTTTTTTCTCTTCCTTTCCATTTCCACTTTGCTTTCTTTCCCTTCTACCACTGTTGAAGCTTCACGTAGCCATACGAAACAACAAGCCTCAAATGTCTACTAGCTAGCAGCAGGCTTGCATGCGGCAGAAAAACAAAAACCACATGCATGCGTGCATGCAAGGAGCGGCAGGCAGCAGGTGCACCCGGCGTCTCACCCGGCAGCGGCAAGGGCCAAGCAGCAGGCGCACGCGTGCACAGGGCGGTAGTCAACCGGGCGTCACGCGTTGGCCGAGCTCCCACGTGCGTTGGCTTTGGTTGGCAAACAGCAGGGTCACGCGGCAGCGGCAGCAACGTGGCCACGCGGAAACGGCGGTGGCTGGAGAATTGAGGCGGCTAGCACGGCGTTTTTTCCCCCTGTGGCGGCTGGAGCAATGAGGCGGCGCACGGAAAGAAATAGCTAGGGTTTAATTTCTGGTTTCTGATTTCTCTCCTATATTTCCCTTTTTACCCTGGCACGATTCAGCTCCTCCAGCAGGACCTCTTCTAGGAAACGACTCACTCTAAAAACTCCAAATTGTTCTATTTTCACGTATCCCCTTATATTAAATTACACACAGGTACTCACGAGGGTTAAATTTCAGAAAACCCCACTAATCCCTTCATTCTCTTTTTAAAGTGTTTCAGGGTATTACAATGACTTTAACTCATCTCTCCACTTTTCCCTCCTTCACGGAGGAGCGTCATTCTGGATTCTCGACCGTCTTCTTACTAGTATAGTAAAGGTTGTCTTTTTGAGAGACCGTTATGTAGAACCAGCTTTTCTTCCATGACGACTACGAAGACTTTGAGTACATATGAATGTACTCATCAGCTTTTCCGTTGTGGAGGCGCAAGGTGCACTTTCTAAGCGTCCCCGTCGTCTTCCCCGACTTCGCCATCCTGTAGAAGTACTTGAAGAGCTCTAGATCTGCGGCAATCCCCAAGTACGCTTCACAGAGATAGAGGAAGACGCTGAGGTTGACAATGGCATTGAGGGCAAGGTTCTCCGATTCGACTCCATAGTGCTCCAAGATCTTGGGGAGGAAAGAGTGAACTGGTAACCTGAATCCGTATTCAATATATGCGGGAAAAACAGGGATTTCTCCATCTTCGTTGCTCATAGAATGCTCTCCGGTCACTGATCTCTAATAAATCAAATCCTTATCGGGAAGCAACCTGACCTTGTCCAGGCTCTCAAGTTTCTTTTCGCTCAAATCAGAAACTGACCAATTGGTGACAGAGTCCGACATGGTTGAGTTTTGGATGAAGGAAGAAAGGAGGTCGTAGAAGGTTGTAGGCAAGAGGAGGTTGGGGCAATTTTTCTCTCAGGAGATGAAAAGGGAAAGTAGGAGGCATAAAAACCCTAAAGCCTTGCGCTGAAGGGGTTTTATAGTCATAATTCTTTAACTGCTTCGGAGAGTTACCCAAAGCCCAACAGACACAAACAAGAAACCAACGGACAGAAAAACTCTTTTGGGTCCTAAGGCAGTTTCTCAACTTTAAAGTGAATACAGACCATCTCGTATATCACGGGATTAAATGTGGGTCTATCCGATATGACTCCATCGTGAAGAAAGTGTTCACACGACCAATTCATTTAAAGTTTGAGGGCTAGCTGACAAGGATCAAAATCTCTATGTATTACTTTAATACATAATAAAAGACTATATCTTTATGGTTGTAATCGCTAAGGCTAATGACTCCTGTGGTCATAAGGATTCCAGAGGTTACATAATGGGTATCCTGATCGGATGAGGTTCTGTACCCAGTCCCCGACCAGATGACTACTCGTAGAAGCAATGAACTGACATCCGGATCTAACTCTAAGTATATTCCTTACCGTGTGATGAATAGAATACATGTTATATTTGCTCCATATCACACGACATTTCATGGTCCTAAGACACTAACAACAACCACCATACAGTTGAGTGTCTCACAGACGCACAACTGCCGAACGGTTGGTACTTTATCAACCGCTGCCTCGCTTCGATCAGTCGCGACACTTCCAACAGACATCTCTTCAAGGAGTAACTGTCACCTCTTAGATGGTTATTTAAAGATAGAGCACGGAGAAACAAAGGCATCAAATGGAAGCATCACAATTGGCATTGAATTCATGTTTCAAGCCTGATTCAATAGCATAGCAAACATTACGCTCAGTATAATTAGGATTAGTCTACTGCCTTGTCGAGGGCACCCCCTGTAATAGCCAGTTCATAGCAATAAAGAATAGTCTCATTCTCTCCCAAGAACTCTTTGTCATTTTTCACTGTTTATTTCGTAAGATCGGCGACTCGACCGTCGACAATTATCTTTTGCTAATTAATTTGCTTGTTGCTATCTTAACTTTTTTTTATATAAGTAAACCTTGACTAAGATTTGAAGAAAGCTGGTAACTCCAAACATATATATCTGCGTCAAATTAATTGTCACAATCTTGTTGATTTACATTTGTCCCGTGCCTTCCATTACAAGACAAAGGGTATTTCGCAATCTTGCTTTTTTTTATTATTATTAATGTCGCGATTTTGCTAATTAATCCTTATCACATCATTTACAGGCCCTCGATGATAAGAAGATGTCCGGCCAATATAATATCAGGCCAGTGGACAATAATTTCGCAAAGTAGTCAACAATTAACACAGCATGCCACATTTTTTCTCTGGATCTATCCACAAGTCTTGCCCATTCCAGCCGCAGTGTGGATATTTTGCCCACGCAACAACTATTGATCGAACACAACTACGGACACGTACACGCGCACACGTGTATATCAGCATACGAATGTTTCTCAGGGGGAGCACAAACACACAAGTGTGTAGTGCCTAATATATGTATCGGGCCGGATTTACATCCAGATTCTCTGTGTGTATTGAGTCTAATAATCAGTGGTTAACTTACACAGTACAGTATCAATGAATATTATATCTGTAATACCCTGATTTTCAAAATCGAGATGCTACTATTTAATTTGAAGATCTGTAAAAAAAATTGATCGTATTTTAAAATTTTGGAGTGTTTAACTAAAAAGTTATATTTTAAAATTAAATCGGATTGTTTTAAAGGATGCTACTAAAAGATCTTCTATTGCATGAATGGTAAAAAGTTTTCCTCACCAGATCTCTAGCTAGCTAGCTAGATAATCACATAGCCACAGATGGAAAGTTTGCCCACGCTACAACAACTGATCTCTAGCTAGCTAGATAATCACATAGCGACGTGCTGACCTGTATATCAGCGTACAAATGTTTTTCACGGTGAGCCACAAACACACAAGTAAGTGTTAAGATATTTAATCTTTAGTTTGTCGTGTAATCCGTTTTTGTTCCCATCAACGTTTCTGATTATCTTGTAGATAGAAACATATTCGGTCGCAAGCGTTTGGGAGAATCAGTAACATGTTCATTTACTATTCACCATCCATTGCGTGTAGTGTTCATTGCGGAAGATTCAATCAAATATATTTTCACATGGTATCAAAGCCACCTCTTCTATCATGATATCACCAAGCTTAATCTCGTCGATCTCAGGCGCCGTAACATCTCAAAACGACGCGATCAACACTGGCGGGATATTTCTGTCGTCTGCTTCCTTCGGTCACCTCGTCAACGTTAAATTGGCACGTGACAATTACCTTCTCTGGAAAGCTCAGCTCTTGTCGTTCCTTCGAGGTCAACAATTGCTAGGCTTCGTCGATGGATCAAGGATAGCACCTACGGTGATGATTACAAAAACATCAGATTTAGGCACATCTCAGGTTCCAAACCCAGACTATGTAATCTGGTTACAGCAAGACCAGATGGTCCTAAGCACACGCCTTTCTTCGTTATCACCAGAGGTACTGTCTCAAGTATTTGTAACATCCCAAAATTCCAGTTCATTTTTGTGGATATCATGGGGATATATGCACGATCTTATGATGATGTTACAATTGGCAATGGCATTAATGGTTTGTCGAAACACATGTTTTCATCAAGGTTGAAATGTTGTCGGTCGAGGCGGTCGGACCGGCGTTGTGGGCGGTCGAGACCGCCTCTGGTCGAACCGACCATTCAATGGCGGTCGGACCGGGCTCTTGCTGTTCATCGGCCAAAAGTGGCGATGAGTGTTGGGTTAGGTCAAGTTTATGGGTTTCAGTGCATATGTATTGCATGATGCATGTTTTGATTAATATGGGTCAAGTTGTGAAGAACTTGTTCCCGGAATCGATTTCTTTGTCTATTGTTGTGCAGGGTGCTTGGAGGCCAACGATGGTCAACAGCGAGGATGATCGGGACTAAGCTTGGAGAGCTGAGGTCCAGAACGATCGGGGATGTCGGGTGAAGTCAATGGAGTCAAGCATAGCGCAAAAAGGATAAAGGTGACCGAACGGGCAGTTCGGTGCGACGGGTTGGATCAAGCGGCGCGGGGGTCGGTGCAAGTGCCATGGTAGTTTCGGTGGGAGCCGGATGGGAGAGACTTGCCGACATGATGAGAGCCGCTGGATCAACCTACACGTGGCGAAGCATGGAAGTGCTTCACGCAGTTTGGACTCGGTCTTCGAAAAAGATCGAGAAGGGGTATTTTGGTAATTTTACCTAAATACCGCCTTAGTGACCTTTTGCCAACCCGCGGCGCAAGATGGCGCAAGGAAAAGCGGATTAGGTCAAGAGGAGATGAAGACGGCGCAAGATGCGTGCGTGAGTGAACTCGTTTGTGTGTGGGCCTAACGGGTGCCCATTAGGGTTCAATCTTCTAGAAGGTCTAGCCTCCACTATAAATAGAGAAGGATGGTGGCTGCACCCCCTTAACCCTTTCATTCTTTTGAAACTCTAGTTTGCTTTTGTGCTTAGGGAGAGGATAGTTAGAGGTTAGGGTTCTAGAGAGTTGGATTTAATTTCGTGCTCATGTATTGAGTCTTTGTTCTTCTTAATGGAATGGTTGTAAACCAATACCATATCAAAATCAATCCAAGGAAAGATTCCTCAAGATGAGTATATTTGCTTTCCTTCTCTCTATTTCGTGATTTTGAGTCATTCTTTGATCCGTGAGTTTTCTCTTGGTTTCTTGCCCTCATCTAGCTTGCTGTGACATATGGGAATACATCTAGGATCATCTTGATTATCATTTACCCACGAGCAAGTCTCTAGATCATATTTCGATTCTGACTCGTTTTGGAGCAACCTTCGTTCAAACTAAAAAAGATAGGAATTTTGGCATGGATCTACACGATCCTTGATTGGAATAGGTTCCCAATATCTTAGAGAAGATGTGTCTCAAGTTTGGTAAGGTTTGTAGTCACGGATCAAAAGTTAGACCAATTTGTGTTTCGCTTTTGGATTATGCGTTACGTTTGTCGTGCACCGGTCAGATCGCATAAAGTTGCCGGTCAGATCAAGACCCTTTGATCGAGATCAAGACTTTGGCGGCGGTCGAGATCAAGACTCTTGGTCGACCGCAAGATTAGCCGTCGGTCAGACCACAGTTAGGGTTTGAGCCTTTTGTTTTGGTCTTTTGCTTTGGGGTTTTGGTTTAGATTCAATACAAGTCTTCCGCTGTACTTGTAGATTGATCTTCATAGCTTTCATAACTACTGGAGTGAAATTGGTGTTGAATCCGATCAAAGTGAAAAAGTGAGCGTGCACCTATTCACCCCCCTCTAGTCGCCTTTTTGGTCCAACAATTTTCAAATATTAGAAAATGTGAATTTTTTAAAACTTTTTGATGGATTTTATCGACATTTGTTTTTCTGGAGTTTTATGCAAGACAGTAAGTGAGAAATTTAAGAATCAAGTTTTGGAAGTACAAGCCTAATTGAGAATTAAAATAAATTAAAACAAAAGATGCTAATTTAAAATCCAAACTTAGCGTATTTGTACTGTTTATAAAAGGTGGAAATATTTAAAGCATGTTTTGAAACTTTTCTCAAATTTAATAATACGAATGCATGCAAACAGAAGCTTAAAAGAATTTTTTTAGCAAAATTCATAACAAACAAAATCCAATAAAAATTACAAAATAACCTACACTGTGTTAGGAGCCTCCCCATAATTTTTCATAATTTTCGGAGCTATATTTCTATAAGTAAAAATTCCATAAAAGCCTCAGCCTTTTCAGAAATTCTAAAAACATAATTTCCTTTCCTTCTCTCACAGACCAGCCGGCCCCACCGTCAGCCTTCTTCTTCCACATGCCACTAGTGCCAGCGCTAGCACACCTCCCTCTCCCACTGACTCGGCTAGCTGCCCCCGGTTTTCTCTCCTTCCCATACCCTGCGCCTGCACCCATGCTCTGCTCCCGGTCGCACCTGCCAGCCCATGCCCATGCCCATGTTGCGCGTCATCGCCAGGAGCAAACCGCCGCCGGCTTCTCGCGAGCTACTTCATCCTTCTCCACCTACAAGCCATGCACCGAGTGCGCATGGTGTGAGAACCCTAAGACCTAAGTTAATCTAAACAACAATAAACAGTAATGAGAAACTGTAATACACAGTAAATACAGATTAATATTGAACACATCGCCAAACAATTAAATATAAGATTATGTTATCAAGAGTTCATCCACAGAATTTATAATATGAATTATTATAGCAAAAATAAAACATTGATACAATCTCGGAATTAATTACAAGAATTCTTCACATCAGAACATAAATGAAAATTAAAACAAATGATTGAATTACAATTGAACTTCTGCATGCTTGGTAGCCTCGAAACCCTTGTTGAATCTTCTGTTCGTGCATTGCCAGAATGGTAGAACCTTCCTCGCCAACTCAAAACTCTACCACTCTTCCATTCATTTGTTAGCAAAATCCAAAAGGCCGAAAGCAAACACAAAACCAATAAAATGGAGTAAAGGGAAAAAGAATGTCGTCAGAATGAGTGAAGCTCATCGAGGCGGCAGCGGCTGGAGAGACAACTAGCAACCACGAAACCCTAGGTATTGCTCTGATACCATGTTATGAATAGCGCTTGTACTCATTATAAGGCCAATGGGCCAATATATATACAAATACATGTGTGATATATATGTAAATAACCCCTTATACAATGAGAAAAATACATATACATCTACTAGTCTAACAAAGACATGCATAATTCAGATAATGCATGTTTTTCAAATTAATTCCTAACTTATTACGAAAGGTGACAGGACGTTAACGCGCGTGCGGGAAAGAGCTTAGGCAAGTACTGGTGGGTTCATTAATGAAACATATATATGGCTTGAGATGTTCATTACCACGCCATTTTACCAAAAGTTCTTGAGAAAAGGTTACCTGACTGGAAATATAATTCGAAGTAGTACATTATCTTTTGCTAACTGATTTGCTTGTTGCTATCTTAACTTTTCTTAATAATTAAACCTTGACTAAGATTTGAAGAAAGCTGGTAACCCTAAACATATACATCTGCGTCAAATTAATTGTCACCATCTATATATATATATATATATATATATATATATATATATATATATATATATATATATATAATGTCATGCACATGCATCATTTTCGACGATAAGATCTCTGATGCTTGCATGGTAAAAAGTGTACTGGCAGGCACCCAATTGAGGCTGCTTACTGTTGGAACCGATGATAACTCTTTGTATGAGAGAATAATCACAAGAAGCACATAAGAGACATGAGAATTTGTTTATGAGGTTTGACAAAGCCTACGTTCTCGGGAGCCAAATCATAGCGGCTTTGTATGTATGAGGATTTTCTTTCTTTTTCTGATTAGGGTTACAAGAGGTCGACAGTATATATTTATACCCTAATTACATGTTCGACTCGGACTCATAGTCATGCATCGTAGAGGTAAGCCCCCGCAAGATACGCCTCGCCAGACACAAACCTTTTCCTTTCGTATTGTTATATATGAGCCATACACAACAAATCTCCACCTTGGCGAATACACCACCTTGAAGAACACACACACACACACACACACAAGAGAACGCTTTGACACTCCTCGCGCATCTATGTGTTGGGAGTTACCTCCTTACTCAGTAACTTGTGACTCCCAATAAGTCAAGGCAATGCTTAAACTTGTTGATGGTGACGGGCTTGATAAACATATCTGCATCATTATCATCAGTGTGCACCTTCATCGAATCAATCTTTCCAGAATTGATCAATTCCCTGATCCTGTGATACCTTGCATGAATATGTTTCGTCCTGCCATGATACACTTGATTCTTAGCCAAATAAATTACACCCTGACTATCACAATGCACCTGAACTCTACCTTGCTTAACACCTAGTTCCTTCACTAATCCTGCAAGCCATAACACTTCCTTTGCAACTTCAGTCACAGCCATGTACTCTATCTTAGTTGTAGAAAATACAACAATATACTGAATTGATGACTTCCAACATATAGGCCCACCACCTAAAGTGAAAACATATCCTGTAGTAGACCTCCTATTATCCAAATCATCGGCATAGTCCGAATCCACATATCCAACACCAAAGGATTACCTTGCTGTCCACAAAAAATAATATCATGACTTGTTGTACCTCTCAAGTACCTGAATATCCACTTGACTGCCTCTTAGTGTCGCTTTCCTGGTTTCGCCATAAACTTGCTGACTTGACTTACAACATGCGCCAAATCAGGTCTTGTACAAACCAAAGCATACATTAAACAGTCAACTGCACTAGCATATGAAACCTTCACCATCTCTTCAAATTCTTTGTCTGATTCAGGACAAAATTCAGAAGAAACTTTAAAGTGTTGTGCCAATAGAGTACTTACTGGTTTGGCTTTACTCATATCAAATCGCTCAAAGACTTTCTCAACATAGTCCTGCTGAGACAACCACAGTCACTTCGAGCTTCTATCCCTATGTATCAGCATGTCCAAAACTTTCTTTGCTGCCCCTAAGTCTTTCATATCAAATTCCTAACTTAGCAAATCCTTCAAACTAATCACATCATATATGTGATCTATAGCAATTAGCATATCATTCGCATAGAGTAGCAGAAAAATAAATGAATCATTATCAAGGCGTTGAACATAAACATAATAGTCATACTCACATCGGTTGTAGCCAATCTGCAACATATAGTAGTTAAAACATTTGTACCACTGCCTTGGAGATTGTTTCAACCAATACAATGACTTCTTTAATTAACTTGCATACCAAGTCCTGGTGTCTTGGTTCAGTGAACCCTTTTGGCTGCTCTATGTAGATTTGCTAATCAAGATCACCATGCAAAAACGCCATTTTCATATCCATCTGTTCCAAGTGCAAATCCCAACTGGCTACCGATGCAAGAACTGTTCAGATAGAAGTATGCCTCACAACCGAGGAGAATACCTCATCATAATCAATCCCCTTCTTTTGTGAATACCCATTTACAACTAATGGAGCCTTGAACTTTTTCCCTTATTTTTCTAATATTGCAGGCTTTCTCTTATAGACCCATTTGTACCCAATGGCATTTTTTTCCTTAGGAAGATGAATTAGCTTCTAAGTCTGATTCTTTTGTAAAAACTCCATTTATTATGTCATTGCAGTCATCCACCTATCTTTCTCCTGACTTGTAATAGCCTCCTAAAAATTACTTGGATCATCAGTACTAACAAGAAGAGCAAATGAAACCTAGCCTTCGTACCCGAATCTCTTTGGAGCTTTCACATTAGTGTGTCACTATCTATCTCTTACCAATTGAAAACTCTGCAAATCCTCATAAGTGGAATCTAGAGGCAGTGTGTGTGAATTCGGAGCGCTTGAACTATGTTCTAACTCTACATGCACCATATCTGAACATCCAATCTCCTGTGCCACCTCCTCTTTGTTTTGCTGCAACATTGATCTCATCGAAGACAACATCCCTACCCATCACCACCTTCTTCAATATCGGATCCCAAAACTTGTACCTTTTAATATCTTTCTTGAAACCTAGAAATATACATTTTGTTGATTTTGCATCAAATTTTGAACTTTTATCAGCTGGTATATACATATAGGCTGAGCAACCAAAAACTCTTAGGTCAGTAGAATCAACCGAATTACCCACGTCATGCAGCTAGCTCCTATACATCGCGGAATTCAAATCGGAGTTAGCTTGGAACAAGTTCAGAAAACTCCAAATTACTAACATATCAACGTGTACGACAAGACATATCAATACTGTCACGTCCTACTATATGTACAGTACACATCCTAGCGATCCTAGGATCGAATTATATATGGAGGCCGTGGGTTACACGACATACGATGATGTAGATATGTGAGCAGGGTTTACTCTATCAAATGATTCTACTGTTGCTATCGATCATTTGATGGGGTAACGAACGTAAGGCTAGAGATTAATCGAGCAAGAGTAGAATCTAATATTTTCTTTCCAGCGCATCCATCGCTGCAATCACTGAATGAAATCTACTAGCCGGCTATATATGAGCCTAGCCAAGTGTATGATTGCTTGCCAGAAAAAGAAAAGAAAAAGACCAATATATATATGCAACATGTACATGTATATGTTTTCGTCCTGACGTTTTCAATCCATACATGACATGTTTGCAGCTGTTAGACCACGTGGTTAGGTCTAGTATATTTTAGTAGATAAATAATTAACAATATTATTTACTGATATTATTTGAGATGTGCGGTGTGTGTGGACTTATGTTGGTCAAGTTGGGAAGAATTTGTCACGTCCTGGGTAACAACCCCAGGGACCTCCTGTGCAAACTGGACTAGTCCCACGATCAGTCGCTAGTCCGCACAGTTCAACAACCATGTGATCACAGCCATACAACAAAATAAAGACGAAGCAGACAAATTAACAAGAATATCAAAAGACCTTATGGTCAAGCTTTTTACAGAGGTGCCACGCAGGACTACAACACAGCAGAAAAAAAAAGCAAAAGAACACGAGGAAGCCACACGACCTACCCACAGGCAATCGAGTGGAGGACGTCCTAGCACGCCTGGTCTTCAAAGACCTCCTCTTCAAAGAGGTCGGAGCACCCAGGGAGGTCTTCGTCAGCTGCTGATCAACCAGAGGGCACAAGTCGTGAGTACTTTTGAATGTATTCAGCAAGCTGTAGGGAAATGTATGCAATTATTATTCATGCAAGCCTTGACAAAGATGGCTTTATGGTTACTTTGCGGAAAGCAAAATTGACTTTAAATACGGTAAGTAGATTGTAAAGCACAAGTTGAAAGATTAGCACATAAGTAAACAAGTTTTCTTTGGAGACAACTCGTGACCACTGTGGTCACGCCTAGACCACTCATGACCACCCAGATCACAAACCAAACCACTCGGGACCACCCATGTCACGAGCCAGACCACTCGGAACCGAACACGACCACCTCTTTTGAGAAAATCTACCCTTTGCATGAAATCACCATGCATGTCCATGACCGAGGACGCAGCTATTCGAATAGATTTACACTTTGCAGAGGTTGTACAGCTTTACCCACAAGACACGATTTCTCTAGTTGGTTGGGCACCCGTTGATGCCCCTACTCACTATCTTGGGTAAGCAGTCAAGAGCTCGTGATAAGGCCTTTACAAGGTTCTACTTTGACCCGGCTCCGCTCACTAAGGTTTCGCCTTACTGGCCCCCTCTTGCGCCAAGTGTGGGCGTATATCCCAGATCCTTCCACACTTCCACCAAAACGGAAATGAATCAAAGTATTGCCAATTAGTTGGCCAGGTCCACCCCATAAATGAACTTGTGGTTGCACGGTAAGGCACGGATCAATGGCTTACAAGGTTAAGTCCTTAGTGGTTACTCAGGCGAAACCTCCTCATCCTAGTGTGCTTCCTACACCCCCTTTACTGCACGATCACTCGTTCGAGCGAAAACATTTTTGGTTCAACCCGGCCAATGACCACCCTAGTCATGGCACAATAAGTTTTATTAGTAGCCACGCAGACCAGGGCCACGCTTGCCAAGACAACACATGCCAAAGCAACACGTGCCACAGTTCCATATTCACTTAGTCAAATTTAACATTAAGAAACAGGTGATCGAGAGACATCGCATAACTAAGTAGGTCTAAGCAATAAACGCACCCATGTTGGTTATCACAAAGAGATCCAACTAAGTTACCCAACCTATGGTGGTCCAAATAGTACATGTCAACATGTCATCACAAATATTCAAGGAGTCATAGTGTCGAGTAGGTGTTTAACTAATCCCCAAACCATTTTTATACAAATTGTCACATCCTCAAATTAATAAAGAGAATTATTATGCATCTCATGAGCATGCATCATTGTTTTTAAACTTTTGCATAATTTATTGCACTTGGAAAATCCTAAACAAGTGTTAAATCTACACTTTGTAATTCAACTCCAAAAGAAAACAGGAACAAAACCTTATGAACATCTTATGGAAATAATTTATTCAAATACTATAGTAATTATAATGAATTAATATAATTTTTCCCAAATTTTTGGAACTGGTTTAAACACTAAGAAAATTCAAACACAATTTAACGACCTACAATAAGTTTAATTTAAATTATACACATTATATCAGGAACAGTAGTGTTAAATAATTTTTGTGGGTACTAGACCTTCCCAGAAACCCCCATGATTTATTTCAGGATTTTAGGAAATTTATTTCCATTTTTAACACCTTGGTCAAAGTGGAGAAAACCATTTAAATCTTAGTCAAACCCTAAACCCAACCAGCTGCACTATTCATCGGGCTCGAGTCCGACGCGACGAAACGACTCAGCCCAACCAACTTAGGGCATCGCGTGTGAGCTGTCCGATGGGAAATCCACGGCCCGTATCACGTACCCCTTCATAACGGCCCGGTCACCCCCCTCGTCAACTCCTAGCCGTCTAGATCTGATCCGACGGTCCGCGCCAACTCACTTACACGGGCGATCACACGCGCTGAGTCGCTGCCACGTCGGGCCCACCTGTTGGATCCATCGTCCACCTCTCGCTGACGCTCGTGCAGAGCAACTGCGCCACGCGGTCGGCAATTCCTTCCGCGCTCCGTCGACGCCGTCAATCCACCGCGTCCGTTGGCCTATCCTGGAGCTCCCTTACTTAACGCCGCCTCCACTCCGTCCATCGCCCTGGGATAATACCCCCGCAGCACCCCCTTTCTTCCTCACTTTTCCTCTCGGTGGCTGAGGAAAGGGAAGCTCTCCCACGGGCACGTCTAGGGTAAGCTCCCACCGGGTGGTTGCCCTCGACTCCTCGTTCCTTGAACTCTCTATTTTTGCTAAGCTGAGCCCTTGTCGTTGTTTGTAGAGCTCAATTCGTCTTCGAGCTCTCGGCTTGTTCCAGAGCGCGCTCCGCCGGACACCCCCGTGGCTTCTCCGTGTCCGGGAGGTATTATCCTAAACCTTGCGCGTCATCAGGTGCCTCTGTCCCTAAGATTAACTTCCCCTCAACTAATTTGGGTATTGCACGACAAGTTTTCGTTGAATCGAAGAAATCGTGTATTCGGCCCTAGAACAAACCCTTCGTCTCCTACCTTGCCCCGGTAAGCATTTGTCAATTCCTTGGTTCCTCAGCATCCTCTTATGATCTGTGAACCATCCCGACCATCCACTCCTCTTGGTTTTGCTCAGGGGCTCCTCTCCTCGTTGAAGCTCGTCGCCGCCACCTTCTTCTCCGGCGCCGACAGTACTCCAGCAGCTTCAAAGCTTCGTGAGCACCCTCCTTAGCTCAGGTAACTCCCATTTAGTCCCTAGGACCCTAGTACCCGCTTGAATGACACTGCGGAGCTTCACTTAGCTGTTTGTGCGTTTGCCGTATTGGTTGCCGTCGCTCCTCTCCGACTCGCCGCCGGCACAGACCACCTCAGGCACGGAAACCACTCCCATTAGGTGTGCAATACTATTGCGCAGCTATCCCAGCCCTTGGCCAGCTCCGCCATGGCACGTAGCGCCGGCGAGCCGCCGGGCAAGCGCGCGCTCGCGTTGTCGGACGTCGATCGCGATTGTAGGAAAGCAGTTAGCGATTAATGATAATCATTAGCATTTTAAGTGCTGTCTTAACCGCTAGAGCAGCCGTTGGCAAGTGGGGCCATGCACAGAAAACGGGAGGGATAAGTGAACTAGTGGAGAGGCTGATGAGTGGACCAGGTCTCATGGACCGGGTCGCTGACAATGGGACCCACATGTCAGAGCGGATTTTAAAATCGGAGTTAAAATGGAAAACGTGCTGTTCACCGGGCCCGCTGGTCAGCGTCAGTGGCTAGCATCACGCTCGGTAAGAAAAGTAGTAAATAAATTAGAAAATCCGAAAAGGAATTACTTGCACACTTTAAAATATGTATAACTTCAAAAATACATAACTAATTCATCTTAACTCCAAAATGGATGAAACCACTTATGGTAATTTTTATTTTTAATGAAATTTATATTAAAATTGGTTTCAAACATGTCCCTATAGTAGAGAGTATTATTATGGAAAATGATCCATAAACTTATTATTTTTACAATAGAAAAAGGCTGATAACTTTAGAAATTCATAACTAAATCATGAAAATTCCAAATGAGGAAAACTCAACTATTCTGGTCTTGTACTAATATTCCCTATTTATCTATATAATCCTTATACCCTCCACTGCTCTACAAATTTTGACCAAATAATTAAAATGCTTAATGAGGATATGTATGAAATCTGGAATTCAAATCTTAATAACTTTTGCATACTAAATCCAAATGGAATAATTATTCCACCTAAATTAATATAAAATCATGATTTAGCTACTGTAGAAAAATCATGCATTTTTTAGTATTTTGAATTTTTGAGTATTTCTCGGTGTTTATTCGGTATTGTATTTATATAGATCCCGAGCCTATCGATATTGACTTATACGCTACTGAGGGAGAGCAGCTAAGCTACCAACAAGGCAAGCATCATTTGAACTTTCTTTTGCATCATATTTGATCCCAGTTTTGTTAAGTTAGTGCAATGATAATTACTTGCATGCTATTTTTGATAATGTCGCTATTTTTGTGATGTGTAGTTTAGTTATCTCCTAATTCATTGAGGTTACACTTGAATTATTCCAGTACCACATGCTTAAGTTATAATGGTTGAAATATATTGTTCGGGTTTGCTTAGCAATGCAAGTCTAGAACCGGTAGTTGATTGTTGGGAATAACTCGACAATTATGGGATAAACACAACTATCTTTATATGCTTTTGTTTCAGATCTTCGTATCTATTTTATGAGTCAAATTTTATCATTTTAAATGAGCATTTGGTCTGGACAAGTGATGGTTAGTGATGGTGACTTTGTGCACGAGACTTGGGAAAGTGGTAAGCTTGTCTGGATAGTTAAGGACCGAACTTTGGGTACCTACGGTTCAAGAAAAACTTGTGCTATCACACGCGGTGTATGGGCACTGCTTGGTTAAGTAAGGGGTTGGTATTGTTGAGTTGATGAGTGGTGGTGTGAGGACGTATATGTGTTCCATCGCATATATGTTCTATAAGGGTGCCGATTGCAATTCTTTATTGTGAGGGTGAGCCCTCTTTAAGCTTTATTAATTGGGTCGGTATTTCCGGCACAACTTGCGTGCCCGTTTAGTTGTAGGTGGGTAGCCTACACTTAAATGGGATTACGTCACGTATGGGTGAGTCAACTCAATGATATCAACTTGCTGAAATATACTAAGTCTTGGTTTACCCGGCTGGCATACCATAGGAAGTATGCTAAATTCGGAGGCATCTGGAGGCTTACAGGCTAATCAAGCCGTGTGAGTAAAGTAGTACACCCTTGCAGGGTATAAATCTATTGAATAAACGTGTGTCATGGTTATGGACGACCGCTTGAGTTTGTGGCTGCTTATCGTTAGACTTGGAATTAAAATTGTGGTATAACTTGGTATGGTCATGAATGGGATGTTCATGTTTGTTGTTGTATCAAAGTGGACAGCCACTTTGTTATTTGGATGATTCATTTGTTATTCAATTTACTACTTATTCACATGTTTTACTTCTACTTCAAATCTGATTTTGAAATGGCACTTGAAAAACTAGTATGTGTAGGTTGTAAATTGTTGCGTCTCTTTTGCAAAACTAAGCCAATATGAGCCATCCTTTGGAACAACCTCTAGCATAATTAATTTTTATTTGTGTAAGACTTACGAGTACCTTTGTACTCAACCCGGTTGCTACAATTTCAGGTGAGGAAGTGTATGAGCCCGTTGAGTTTGTTAGCGCCGATTTTGGCGGCGCTAATGAGTAATGCTATCATTTAACTCGATCGGTTGCCGATGGGTTATGGGGCATACCATGCTGGATATTTTGGTTTATTTACTTGCTTCCGCTGCTACTTAATACTCTTATTTGAATTTGGCCGGTCGGCCATTTGTAATAGTTGTAGACTTTAACTATTATGTTGTATGTCTTTTGAACTATCTATGTATGTTGTTGTATGGATGTGATCAACGTTGTATGAGAGTATGAGCATATTGGTCGCTGATCTTGGGAGCCAATATGATTGCATACTCACTGTTCGTGGCTTCCTATTTAACTCACTAAGTGTAGTGTTTGACTTGTTGGAGAACCAACAATCATGTAGTGCTCGCAGAGGAGCAGCGCGCATGATCGTCGGGGCTTTAATTTGTAGTTAAGCCTTTCACTGAGATTGAGTTAAGTTGGAATCTATTTACTTGAGGCCCTAGAGTTATGTCCTTAAGACCATGCATAGTCTCGGTCTTACGGAGATAACCCGGGGGTCCTCACACAAATAGCCATGCATGTTGATGTAAAACAATGTACTTTTGCAAAGTAGGTTCAACATAATCAAAGGTCTACAACTTGACTTCGATGAAGAGCGAAAGTTCTTCGGTAGAGGTCGCCGGGTCCAAGTGCTTTTCCACGAAGCCAGAATCTACACGTGCGAAAAGAGCCAAATAAATACAACGAATACAAATAAACACCAAAACTACCAAACAAGAACCAAAAGAAAGGCACAGAAACAGAAGAACTAAAAATAGGCTCTCGGGAGGAGGTTCAACTGAGGAGGTCCAACGGAGGAGGTCCGAAGGAAGAGGTCCTAAGGAAGTCCAAGGCAGAGCAAGAAAGTTGGAGAAGGCTAAATGAGATAAAAGAGGGCTGCTTAGGCTTTTATTGCCAGGGGAGAGTTGCTGGAGAACTCAGGGGTGCACGCGATCAAAGGTAGGTGCGACAGGACAAGGACAACCAAGCATGCGAAGGAGAAGATGGGGGCAGGTGCTGCGGAAGTGACAACATTAAATGCGACGCAACGACATTTAATGCGCGAGGACAAATGCGTCAGTAGCGACGAGACAAGAGGAAGGAGAAGGTAAGCAAGATTGACAGGTGGGGCCGATCAACACTCAAAAGGGTGGTCAAAACAAAGGGAAGGAGGTCGCGGCCAAAGGGGAGGTCGCAGCAAAACGACAAAAAGGGGAGGAGGTCGCGGCCAAAGGGGAGGTCGCGGCAAAACGACAAAAAGGGGAGGTCGCGGCCCAAGGGGAGGTCGCGGCCACAGAGGGTGGTCTTTGCAAAAAGACTAGGAGGGTGGACTTTGGTCTTTGACACGAGGAGAGGTCGTGGCAAGTCTCCAGGACCACCCGGATGTCTTGGACTGAGGGGGAGGTCTAAACCAATAGGGATGTTTAAACCAATAGGGAGGTCTAGACGGAAGGGAGG
The DNA here is from genome assembly GCA_036346405.1 of Phyllostachys edulis. Classification (NCBI taxonomy): domain Eukaryota; kingdom Viridiplantae; phylum Streptophyta; class Magnoliopsida; order Poales; family Poaceae; genus Phyllostachys; species Phyllostachys edulis. Next base: position 3,297,291 of record CM070566.1, read on the forward strand.
TCTAAACCAATAGGGAGATCTAGACGGAAGGAAGGTCTAAACCAATAGGGAGGTCTAGATTGAAGGAGGGTCTAAACCAACAGGGAGGTCTAGATTGAAGGAGGGTCTAAACCAACAGGGAGGTCTAGACTGAAGGAAGGTCTAGACTCTCAGATCCAAACGAAGGGAGGTCTGAATAGAGGGAGAGATCCAAACAAAAGGGAAGGCTAAGGAAGAAAGAGTTGGGCTGAAGGGGACACGGAGCAAACCGAGAAAGGAAAAACCAACACCAGAGAACTCCAATGAACTCGAAAGAAACCAACTTTGGATTAGTTGAAGTTTGATTTAGTCATCTTAAACACCTTAATTCCGAAATCTCAAGTTAAGCTTTAGAGCTCTCATCAAAACCAAATGGTTCTTTTTATTTTAGAAAACTTAGAAAATTCTAAAAAACTTGGGACGCTACAAACCTCCCCCCTTAAAGGGAATCTTGACCCCAAGATTTGAGCTGGCTAGAGAATAGGCACGGGAACTCTACCTTCAAGTTCTCTTCACACTCCCATCACTACTACAAAAAGGCTAATACTGGACGCCTCATCACAGACGGTTGACGAAAACCATCTGTATTACATGCAATCACAGACGGTTTTGGTTTAGAGACCGTCTATGTTACTGGCTGCGCTAAAAACTGTCTGTGAAGTTGTAATATCATAGACGGTTTATAACTAAAACCGTCTGTGAATTATCACAAACCGTCTGTGATAATTCTACATATCACAGACAGTTTTCAACAAAGAACTATATGTGAAACATCACAGACGGTTCTTAACAATAACCATCTGTGATATTATCGCTACAGCTCCCAGTTGAAGCCCGATGAGTTTCTTCGTCGTCGCTGATGCGTCTCTTCGTCACATCAATGCCGCTTCGGCTCCCCGATGCATCTCTTCATCGCATCAATGCTGCTTCGGCTCCCCGATGTGTCTCTTTGTCTCACGCTCTAAATTTATTCCTTGTTTTATAAAAAGGATCATCTGCCACTGAAGATGATCAGCCCCACATAACAAAAAAAAAAGAAATGGTTGCCTCTTCTGTTTCCTTGTCGCCGGCATTGATGGCCTACCAGCCCATCAGACGAGCATCTCTCTCACAGTCACGTTGAACCGCGTCTGCGGAAGAAACTGTTTCATGAGTGTCTTCATCTCCTGTTCGAGAATTTGCGGAGCGGTGGCGAAACCTTCCGCCGTCTTGACATCCTCCTCTGCCGTGTCTTCCGGGTGATCTCCCACTTTCTGTGAGTTTACCGCATCATCGACGTGGTCCTCCAAAACGACGTTGCACATCTCCAGGAGGCTTGCCGTCACTTGGACTACTTAATCGAGGTGGCAGGCGGCCAAGTCGACGGCCGAGACCCTCAAGCAAGGAAGAGATCCTATGGGCTCAATTCTTCTTGGTTCAACGATCGAGGGTCTTGAGAGACTTTCGAATGAGCGACGATGAGGTGGGCGCATTTCGTGCTTCGTTCGATCACGAACCGTCCACCCCGACGCCAGCCGCCACCTCTGAAGTATTGAAGGCAGAGATAGCGACCTACCTCCGCCACTAGAAAAACTTTGTTTATTTATAGGTTTCTACTTTTTTAAAATCTTTTTGTAGCGCGGCTCTGTTGTTTGGCCATATGAAAAATTCCAAAATGAAAAAAAAAGTTTGGAGGTGAAGTTACTATATTAATTATATGTTGAATTATTACTATGTATGTATGTATGTATGTGTATATATATATATATATATATATATATATATATATATATATATATATATATATATATATATAGAGACGGTTTTGTGGAGAAAAAAATCTAGTTTGGAGGTGAAGTTACAATATTAATTATATCGAGAGGCGGTTTAGTGGAACAAATTAATTAATTATATATATACTTGAGAAAAAAATCATTTCCTGAGCGGTTTCATAATGGAACAAATGCAGGATATTATCTGTGACGGTTCCATAATAGAACCGCTCGTGATAAGTCTCTTTATTAGTAGGAACTGGCGCTAGGGTTTGCGGTTTCATAATAGAACCGTCTGTGATAAGTCTCTTTATTAGTAGGAGCCTGGCCGCTAGGGTTTGCGCTCACCCTAACTCTCGTCACTCCCTAGTGCCGCTAGGGTTTGCACCCACCCTAACTCGTCACTCCCCAGCGCATTTACTCTCGTTCGTTCCCCTCCCCACCTCGACGCCGCCGCCTGACCCCATCGCCGTCGCCGTCGGTTGTGACACCAAGCTACACTGCACAAGACACTCGTACAATAGGAGTGTCTTGTGCAGTGTCAGGGTCGTGCCACAACTATGGTGACACTGCCACCCAAGCCACTCGGTTTGGCCCCGCGTGTCGCCTACGCCACCACCTACACCTCTCGCTGCTGCCCCACGGCTTGGTTCTCTCGGTAGCATCACGCTTGCTCCTCTATTCTCCTCTCTATTAGCTTAAAGTTTTTTGTTGAGTTTGATTTTTATGCTTGAGCCTTAAGTTGTGTCGATGTTTGTATGATTTATGCAAGGTGAAGGAGATGGATGAGGGTTGTCTTTGGTGGTGGGGTCGCCCGCCGTGGTTCTTATTTATCTTGAGGTATCACCCTACCTTACTCCCTCTCTGTCTCTACCCCTTGCTCTGTGATGAAAATAGCGATTGCTTTCTGCGATGGATCTTGAGGGCTACTCTTGGTGTGGTGACCGAGTTTGAACCGCTCAATGATGTTAATAGTCTTATGTTGAAATTGAATTGATAATTAGTTCATATTAATAGTCCCTTGCTCTGTGATGTAATGATGTTAATAGTCCTATGCTGAAATTGAATTGATAATTAGTTCATATTAATAGTCCCCTTGCTCTATGATGTAAACTGAGGGCTATTGGTGTATATGCATTCTATGCATCTTACTTAGTTCATGTTGTGGGTTCAGATTGACAAAAATGAATGGAGATGGTGGCTTTGGTTAATGCTCTTTGATGGATACTGAGGGTTATTGATCTTTGGTTCTAGCTTTATGCGTATGCTAATGTTCATACCGGTCAAGTTCTCCTACCTTGCGTCCCAGGTACGTCCTACCATTCCATTCATAATCTCTTCTCTATAAAGTCTCCAGCGGTTGCTACTTGTGCCATTAAAAGCGGCATCATATATATATATATATATATATATATATATATATATATATATATATATATATATATATATATATATATATATATATATATATATATATACTCCGACTAGGAAGTGGCATCATCTATCGATAACCAACAATTCTTGAGCATGTAATTGTCTTTAAACCCAACAAGAACACCAAGCAACAAGTTGAGAATTCTTTTGAAATGTGAGAATAGTTGCTTGGTATTCTTGTTGGGTTTAAAACGATTACATGCTCAAGAATGGTTAGTTGGTTGATACATGATGCCACTTCCTGTCGGAATACCGCAAGGTTCAACTTTCAACATAGCGACGCCCAATTACTCATCGACAACATCCGTGTAATTGGATGTCCTCGATCCAACATCCATATAGGGCTCAATGAGGTTGTGGCTAATGCCTCATCCTTCTCAACATGTGGATTTATGCCCCCAAAGTGGCCGAGAGTGACAATATATATATATATATATATATATATATATATATATATATGATGCGTTTTAATGGCACAAGCAGCCAATGGGGCTTTATAGAGAAATCATCACAGACGGTTGGTACCCACAAATCTGTGATAAATTCCAGAGCGGTTCTCGATTAATAACAAATTCATGAAAGTATGCATCACAGATGGTTTGAAAACCGTCTATGATGACCTCATATCATCAACGACCCATAAACTCAGGCGGCTCACGAAGCGAAATGCATGATGGCGTTTTGAACCGATCTCGTGAATACCTTTTTTCAGTAGTAGTGCGGTAGCTTCCTCTTTAGTGTGATTCCTCTCATGGACCTTGCGAAATGGAGGACCTTGCTTCTTGTCTGCGCTTCGGACACTTCCAAGATCTTGATGGGTTGCTCCTTGTAGGTGAGGTCTTCTTTGGAGGTCCATGGCTTCTACGGGCATCTGCTCCTCTGGCATCCACAGGTATTTCCTCAACTGCGACACGTGGAAGACGTCATGCACGTCTGACAACTAGGCGGGAGGTCCAATTGATAAGCCACTTATCCCCTTCTGCCTAAAATTGGAAAAGGTCTAGTGTAACGAGGTGCAAGCTTCCCATTGACCTCAAGTGGCGACATTTCCTTGAGAGGTGAGACCTTTAGATACACATGATCTCCTGGAGCAAAAGCTAGGTCTCGGCGACGATTGTTCGCATAGCTTTTCTGCCTGGACTGAGTTGTTTTCAACTTTTCTTGGAAGGGCTTAACTTGATCTTCAGCTTCTTTCAAGACATCAGGTCCACGCACCCGTCTTTCTCCTATTTCAGTCTAGTACAATGGTGTTCTACACTTTCTTCCGTAAAGGGCTTCAAATGGGGGCATTTGCAAACTTGCTTGATGGCTATTGTTGTAGGAGAATTCTGCATAGGGCGACATTCTTTCCTAGCTGGCTGGGTTCTCTAGGGCGTAGGCTCTCAACATATCCTATATGATCTGGTTTACTCTTTCAGTTTGCCTATCAGTCTGAGGATGGTAAGCTATGCTGAAGTTCAAATTTGTACCCAAAGCACTGTGCAGCTTTTGCCAAAACCTGAAGGTGAACTGAGATCCTCAATTCGACACGATCTTCTTGGGTACTCCATGCTAACATACTATCTTAGCCATATACAGCTCTGCAAGTCTACCTCCTGTGTAGGTGGTCTTAACCAGGATGAAATGTGCAACCTTTGTCAAGCGATCGATAATTACCCAGATAGAGTCATAACCAGCTTGGGTTCTTGGTAGACCAGTGATAAAGTCTATGCCAATTTTTTCCACTTCCATTCGGGTATGCTCAAGGTTTGCAAGAGTTCAGGAGGTCTCTGATGATCGGCTTTAACTCGCTGGCAAATGTCACATTGGTCTACATACTCAGCGATCTCGCGCTTCATTCTAGGCCACCAATACATTTCCTTGAGGTCTTGATACATCTTAGTGCTCCCTGGGTGGATGGAGTACAAAGTCTCATGAGCTTCTTTGAGTATCAATTGCTTGAGCTCCCTCTGGTCTGGCACACAAGTGCGCTTATCGAACCAAATGATCCCTTAGTCATCTTTGGAAAACCTTGAGAATACACCCTCCTTCAAGCTTCTTCTGATCTCTAGGATGTCTACATCCTCTCTTTGAGCTCTTTGGATCTGGTCTTAGAGGGTTGGTTGTAATTGTAGAGCAGCTAGGTAACCTTCTTCTACCAATTCCAACTTGAGCTTTTGAAATTCTTCATGCCATGCTGGTTGGTTTTCCTTGATCATCAAGGTACTGTAGTAGACCTTCCTACTTACAGCATCGGCTACCACATTAGTCTTTCCTGGATGGTAATGGATTCCCAGATTGTAGTCTTTAATCAGTTCCAACCATCTTCTTTGCCTCATATTAAGATCAGCTTGGGTGAAGATGTACTTCAAGCTTTTATAATCAGTGTAGACCTCACAGTGATTACCAATAAGGTAATTGCGCCAAATCTTCAAAGCATGCACTACGGTAGCCAATTCTAGGTCATGAGTGGGGTAATTGACCTCATGAGGCTTTAACTGACGAGATACATAGGCTACCACTTTCCTTTCTTGCATTAGGACACATCCGAGACCTTATCGTGAGGCATCACAGTAAACCTCAAAGTCCTTTCGGACATTCGGCAAGATCAGTACTGGAGCAGTGTCAATCGTTGCTTTAGCTCTTGAAAGCTTTGCTCACATGCTGGCGTCCAAGAGTACTTCTTTTCCTTCTTTAGCAACTGGGTGAGAGGTCTTGCTACTTTGGAGAACCCTTCTATAAACATGCGGTAGTAACCAGCCATTCCGAGAAAGCTTCTGAGCTGAGGCATTGACTTGGGTGACTCCCAATTGAGCACGTCCTGGACCTTGCTAGGGTTGACGGCAACTCCTTCTACCAACAAGACATGTCCCAAAAAGGTGACATCCTTCATCCAAAACTCACACTTGTTGAACTTACCATAGAGTTGGTGGTCTCTAAGCTTGCTCAGACCTGTGCAAAGGTGGTCTTCATGCTCTTCTTCACTGTGAGAGTACACTAGGATATCGTTAATAAAGACTATGACGAACTTATCCAATTACTCCATGAACACTTTATTCATCAAGTTCATAAAGTAACCAAGAGCATTGGTCAATCCAAAAGACATGACCGTGTACTCATACAATCCATAACAGGCCGAGAAAGCTATCTTGGGGATGTCCTCTTGGCGAATCTTCAACTGGTGGTACCCTGACCTCAAGTCTACCTTGGAGAACACCTCAGCTCCTTTCAGCTGGTCGAATAGGTCATCAATTCTGGGCAGAGGGTACTTATTTTTTATGGTGACCTCGTTGAGTGCGCGATAATCCACACACATCCGCTGAGTTCCATCCTTCTTTGCAACAAAGATCACTGGAGCTCCCCAAGGTGAGGAACTTGATCTGACAAAATCTTTAGCTTGCAACTCTTCAATCTGTTTCTTTAACTCGACCAGGTCGTCAACAGGCAAACGATAAGGACTCTTAGAGATTGGAGCAGTTCCAGGGACCAAGTTGATGACGAATTCCAAATCTCTATCTGGTGGCATTCCAGGTAATTCAGCCGAAAAGACGTATGGGAACTCACAAACCACTAGGACGTCTTCTAAAGGCACAGCCTTGACACTGTCGATCACTACTTCTTCAAGTTTCTCCGAAAGGGCTTCAAACTTTACTCTAATCCCAACTGGACTAACCAAGGTGATGCTCCTTCCACCACAATCCAAAATGGCTTGGTGATCGGTGAGCCAATCCATTCCCAAGATCACATCTAAGGACTTGGTGTCGATGATGATCAGGTTGGCTAGGAATTCTACCTCTTCTATGATCACCTTAACTTGTGGACATTCCTGGTTCGGTCTTAACTCTGAACTGAGAGATTGGACCAACAAGGAGGTCTTAAGAGTTGAAACCTTCAACTGATGCTTTGTAGCAAAAATCTGAGAAACAAATGAATGGGAAGCTCCAGAATCAAACAAAATGGTAGCTAGGGCTGAATGTACTAGGAACTTACCTAGCACAACGTCCTGGGTCGTCTTGGCTTCCTCCACAGTGACATAGTTCACACGACCTCTTTGGGCCGGTGCAGAGGAGGTCTGAGGAGCTCCACGTCCTGCTCCTGGCAGGGAGGTCCTAGTCAATGGAGGTCCTGGGTTGAACTTGGCCTGGGGAGGTCCTTGCTTCAAGGGACAGTTGCTGGCGTAGTGTCCTGTAACATCCCAAATTTTCCCTTTTGGCAAATTAAAACTTAAATTATTTACCTTGGATTTTCTGGACTTTGTAAAAGCTTTTCTTAACTAATTCAAAACCAAAATAAATTTATTTGCAGAAACTATTACCAAGTTTAAGTTGGAATTATTTTATTTAAGTCCAGAATGTCTTTGAGAATTTCTGCGAATTTTCTTATAATTTCTGGATTTTATTTGCTATTTTCTAAAACCTAATGGAATTATCAGGATTAAATAAATTGAAAAACCAATTAAAATCCTCAAAGACAAGTGTTTGGGTTAAACTCACCGCCCAAACCGCTTCTTCTATGACACGCCCGCTTCGCCCAAACTCAATCCGATCCAGCCGTCAAATCAAAAACGAACGACCAGATTTCATTGAGCCTTGCGGACGTTTTAACGATCCGTTCAATCGTGACCATTGGATCCCAATCCAACGTCAAAAGACCACCCGTTACTTTACTATTCCCTTTTCTCTCGCTAACTGGTGGGACCGCCATGAACAGTGTTGTCGTCCCCGCCTCTTCTCCTACCTCGCGACGCCGCCATTGCCGTCCTTTCGCCGAGCTCCTTAACTCACCCCTTTACTCCCTCTGATCGTGCGCACTTGATGCCATTACACTCCACTATCTCTACCGCACTCACGGCGCCCATTCCCCTATCCTTAAACCCTCTTAACTCCATTTTTTCTCGCCGTCGCGCCGGCAGTGAACCGTCGCGCACGTCCTCGCCACTTCGGTGCCTCTCGAGCCCTATAAAAGGGGGCAACATCTTCGCATCCACCCCTTCAGCACTTTTCCCCAATTCCCAGCCCCTCTAACCCTCTCTAGCCGCCGGAATTGAAGCTCAAAGCCGCTGGAGCCCTAGACGCTCTGCCGCCAAATTCGTTGTAGTCGTTGACGCTCCACCGCCCCCGACCGCACCGTCGCGTTCGCCATTGTGTGGGCCACCCAGTGCGCGCACTCGCCCGCCTCGAGGACCTCCGGAATACCTTCTTCATCGACGACTAAACTTCATCGCCGCCTTCTACCTTGCCGCCGGTGACCCCTTCGCACTGCGTCACTGAAAACCTGCGCATAAGGTTCACCGTCTCTTCCTCTTGCCCTTAGTACCATCCATTCGCGTCGCCCTGGTGCAGAGCGCCGGCGACCATTGGGGCCCGAGCACGGCCATCGCCGGAGCCTACGTGGCACAGCCACGTAGACGCCATGTCAACGCCACGCATGCACAATCCGCTGAGTCAGCGCCAACGTGGTGCCACGACAGCTCCTACGCAGCGCATACCCCCCTGTGCACTATTTCATAGGCCGAGTTCACCGTGGACCTTTGACTGGTCATGGACTCAGTCCATTGACCAACGTGCCCACATGTCATAGACCGAATCTCCCGCACTGTGCAATGCTGACGCAATAAATAGATTTTCCTTTAGAAAAATAATTCAGAAAATTCATTTAATTGCAAATTTAGGTTTAAAACTTCTAAAATTCATATCTTTTGCATCCAAACTCCAAATTGGGCGATTCAAATTCCTAAAATTATCTACAATCTTAATCTAGCTATCTAAACTAAAATTATTTAATTTGGAGTTCATTTCAAGTTTATTTTTAATTTTATTTGAATTTAGCTTATTTTCACGTTTAGATTTCGACGAGTCCGAAGAACCAGAATTAATCAACGACCAGAGTTTTGAGCAAGGCAAGTTACATTCTTGAACATATTTAAATCCCAGTATTTAAAATTATTTAAATTCTGTTTTAAAATTATGTATTGCATGCTTATTTAAATTCAGTTATTTAAATACCTGTCTTTAAATCTTTAGATATTCCTATAATTCTTTGTATGACCAATTTTGGTATTGAACTACACATCTTGACACCATAGATAAAACCTGGTTAATACATTAGTATAAACTAGGATCATTTGAAAATGTTATGCTAAGACAAGCCTAGACCAAAATGTTTCATTTGGGGAATTTAGCCAATGATTCAAATCTTGTTTAAAATTCAGCTATGATATTGTTTTACCATGGACTCTTGGAAATGATGTTGAAAACAAAATGAAATCAAAAGATGGTTTAACTTGGGCAAAATGGATGTTAAGTCAGTGCGTGTTTATGCATGTGATTTGAATCTTTTAATGATCAAGTCCAGGGTTTTGGTATGTTGCCCAAGTTGTTTAAGGACCGGCCTGAGAGCCGCTTTTGCTAAACTCCACCGTACTACCACATGTCCTGGTGGGAAGGACTAGGCCTAATAATTTGCAATACTCTACTGTTGTTTGTGCCATATTGATGTGTGGGTGTTGGTTAGACAGTTTTCCCACCTGACGCAAGAGGGGGCTTCCAGAGGATGGATAGTCTAATGGAAGTGAAACCTTAGTGGGAACGAATACTTTAGGGTAGAGCATTGTAAAAGCCTTGTTACTTGCTCTAGACCGCTTACCTAAGGTAGTGAGCGGTGGCATGGAATTATGTCGGACAAACTAGAGAATTCGTGTCATGTGGGTAAAGCTGTACAACCTCTGCAGAGTGTAAACCTATTCGAATAGCCGTGTCCACGGTCATGGACATGTTTAGCATTTGCCACTCAAAGTTAGACTTTGGTTTTGGATTCAAAGTGGATTTGACACATGGTTTATCAATTTGGGAATTTGGGTGGTTAGCCTTGTGATAGGAGGATATCCATCACCATATTTCACATGGAGGTTATCCAACTATAAAACTTGAGTTTATAAAATGAATTTTAGTTATAGAATAACTGCTTTGGAACTTAGTATAAATAATTAAAAGAAACATGGCTTTATGCAAAATGAACCCTATAAGCCTTCCTTTGAAATATCCTTTATGCATGCATTAAATCTGTTACTTGACGGGTGTAACTTTTGAGCACGGTAGTAGTGCTCATCCTTGCTTATTGCAAATAATCTCAGAGGAGGAGTACTTCGTGGACGAGGAGGACTTGGACGGCTAGGCTGTGCCCCCAAACGATTGCCTGTGGTGTATCGTTTGGCCTACTACTATCTTTTGCTTTCCGCTGTAATTTTCTTTAGGCCAAGTGCCCTTTTGTAATAAATACTCTGATATTATCAATAAAATGTGTGATGGTGACTTGTTACCATATTTGTGAACTGTATACACTAGCTGTTCCTGGACTAGTGTTGTTCACACAGAGAATCTGGGATCCTTTAATCCCGGGTTCGACATGTCCCAACTGGTGACAACTAAAACAAGTGATCACTGCGGCTGGATTGGTGGTCCTTGGCTGCTGATTGTTGCCGGGGCTACAAAAACCAGGGGTAAACGGGCGAGAGGTGGTCCTGGGAGCAACAGGAGGAGCAAAGCGAGCAGGAGGTCGCCCACTCATCCTGGCTCTCTGAGGAGGTCCTTGATGAGCAGCATGCTGCACCATCTTCCTCTTATAAGACTCTGCGAGCTCCAAGCGAGACTCTTCGACGAGCATAGCCTTGTTCACTAGGTGCTGGAAGTCCTCGTAGTCGTTGCCAACGACTACGACCTTCAAGCCAGGGTTGAGATCTCTTGTATAGCGCTTCTAACATGCACCATCCGTGGAGACGTCCTCTGGAGCATATCTGGAGAGTTGCGTGAACTTGTTGAGGTACTCACCCACAGACATGTTGCCTTGTCGCAGCTCTCGAAACTCATTCTTCTTCATTTCCACCTTTCCATCTGGGACGTGGAAGTGGCGGAAAGCTTCTGAGAATTCCGCCCAAGTGATGCTCTAGTGGTCTGCATGGGCAACACAAAAACTCTCCCACCATTCCGCTGCTGACCTTCTAGTTGGTGTGCAGCATACAAGACCTTTTCTCGGTCGCCACACCGGGTGATGGCCAGCTTCTTTTCAATTGAGTGCAGCCAATCATCTGCATCTAAGGGCTCGGAGGAGCTGGAGAACGTAGGTGGTCGCGTCCTCATAAACTCTGCCAGTCTTGATTGAGGAGCAACTGGTGGTGGCGGTGGTGGCGGTGGTGGCACGACAGCTGCTTGGTTGTTCTGGTTCAACATCGCAAGAAGAGCAGCAAAGGTGTGATTTTGTTGATTCATCATTTGATTCATGTTCTGCATCATTGCATGCATTAATTCAGTCTGGGCTGCCATGAACTGCCCCAGGCCTGGATCTGCGGGGGCTGCCGGAGGGGGTGGTGGCTGGGTAAAGGGGTCCATTGGCACATCTTGACTTGCCGAGTTGTGAGTTTGATCCATCTGCACAAAGCTTCCCAGGCTTAATACATAAGAAGAAGAAAGCACACTAGGTAAGAGGGAATAACACAGAGGTAAGCAAGAACAAGGGTGAAGATGGAACACCCTAACTGGGGAGGTCGATTAAACCCAAAGAGCAAATAGCCGGAGAGCTAAAAGAGGCAACAAAACTCAAACAGGGGGGGGGTCTAAACGGAACTAGACTAAGGAAGCCACCCTACTAAAACACATCTAACCCTACTTACCTGGGTAGTCAAATTAAAGCAAAGCTCGATCCTATAGAGATCACTGAGATGAGAGAGATCCAATTAAATTTAAAAACAAAGTTTCAGAGGGGATAAGAGGTGAGAATCTAAGAATGAAGTGAAAAGAGATTAGAATAAGACAAGAACAGAATAGAATAAGATGAGAGGAGAACAACTACTCATGTTACTCTATTGGTTTGATTTAGAAAATAAAAATTTGAAACTCTTGACTAGACGACCATGCTAACTAAGGTTACATCCTATAGTCAATATGGCTCTGATACCATCTTATCACGCCCCAAGTAACAACCCCTGGGACCTCCTGTGCAAACTGGACTAGTCCCACGATCAGTCACTAGTCCGCACAGTTCAACAACGATGTGATCACAGCCATACAACAAAATAAAGACGAAGCAGACAAATTAACAAGAATATCAAAAGACCTTATGGTCAAGCTTTTTACAGAGGTGCCACACAGGGCTACAACACAGCAAAAAAAAGCAAAAGAACACGTGGAAGCCACACGACCTGCCCACAGGCAATTGAGTGGAGGACGTCCTAGCACGCCTGGTCTTCAAAGACTTCCTCTTCAAAGAGGTCGGAGCACCCAGGGAGGTCTTCGTCAGCTGCTGATCAACCAGAGGGCACAAGCCGTAAGTACTTTTGAATGTACTCAGCAAGCCGTAGGGAAATGTATGCAATTATTATTCATGCAAGTCTTGACAAAGATGGCTTTATGGTTACTTTGCGAAAAGCAAAATTGACTTTAAATACGGTAAGTAGATTGTAAAGCACAAATTGAAATATTAGCACATAAGTAAACAAGTTTTCTTTGGAGACAACTTGTGACCACCGTGGTCATGCCCAGACCACTTGCGACCACCCAGGTCACGAGCTAGACAACTCGCGACCACCTAGGTCACGAGCCAGACCACTCGGAACCGAACACAACCACCTCTTTTGAGAAAATCTATCCCTTGCGTGAAATCACTAGGCATGTCCATGACCGAGGACGCGGCTATTTGAATAGATTTACACTCTGCAGAGGTTGTACAGCTTTACCTACAAGACACGATTTCTCTAGTTGGTTGGGCACCCGTCGATGCCCCTGCTCACTACCTTGGGTAAGCAGTCTAGAGCTCGTGACAAGGCCTTTACAAGGTTCTGCTTTGACCCGGCTCCGCTCGCTAATGTTTCACCTTACTGGCCCCCTCTTGCGCCAAGTGTGGGCGTATATCCCAGATCCTTCCACACTTCCACCAAAATGGAACCGAATCAAAGTATTGCCAATTAGTTGGCCAGGTCCACCCCATAAATGAACTTGTGGTTGCACAGTAAGGTCCAGATCAATGGCTTACAAGGTTAAGTCCTTAGTGGTTGCTCAGGCGAGACCTCTTCATCCCAGTGTGCTTCCTGCACCCCCTTTACTGCACGATCACTCGTCCGAGCAAAAACATTTTGGGTTCAACCCGACTAATGACCACCCTAGTCATGACACAACAAGTTTTATTAATGGCCACGCAGGCCAAGGCCACGCTTGCCAAGAGAACACATGCCAAAGTAACACGTGCCGTAGTTCCATATTCACTTAGTCAAATTTAAGATTAAGAAACAGGTGATCGAGAGACATCGCATAACTAAGCAGGTCTAAGCAATAAACGCACCCATCTTGGTTATCACAAAGAGATCCAACTAAGGTTACCCAACCTATGGTGGTCCAAAGAGTACATGTCATCACAAATATTCAAGGAGTCATACAGTCGAGTAGGTGTTTATCTAATTCCCAAACCATTTTTATACAAATAGCCATGCATGTTGATATAAAACAATGTACTTTTGCAAAGTAGGTTCAACATGATCAAAGGTCTACGACTTGCCTTCGATGAAGATCGAAAATTCTTCGGTAGAGGTCGCCGGGTCCAAGTGCTCTTCCGCGAAGCCGGAATCTGCACGTGCGAAAAGAACCAAATAAATACAATGAATACAAATAAACACCAAAACTACCAAACAAGAACCAAAAGAAAGACACATAAACAAAAGAACTAAAAACAGGCTCTCGGGAGGAGGTCCTACGGAGAAACTCCGGAGGAAGAGGTCCTGAGGAAGTCCAGGGTAGAGCAAGAAAGTTGGAGAAGGCTAAAGGAGATAAAAGAGGGATGCTCAGGCTTTTATAGCCAGGGGAGAGTCACTGGAGAACTCAGAGGTGCACCCGATCAAAGGTAGGTGCAACAGGACAAAGCACAACCGAGTAGGCGAAGGAGAAGATGGGGGCAGGTGCTGCAGAAGTGACAATATTAAATGCGACGCAATAGCATTTAATGCGCGAGGACAAATGCGTCCGCAGCGACGAGACGAGAGGAAGGAGAAGGTAAGCAAGATTTACAGGTGGGGCCGGTCAACACTCAAAAGGGTGGTCAAAACAAAGGGGAGGAGGTCGCGGCAAAACGACAAAAAGGGGAGGAGGTCGCGGCCAAAGGAGAGGTCGTAGCAAAATGACAAAAAGGGGAGGTCACGGCCTAAGGTGAGGTCGCGGCCACAAAGGGTGGTCTTTGTAAAAAGACCAGGAGGGTGGTCTTTGGTCTTTGACACGAGGAGAGGTCGTGGCGAGTCTCCAGGACCACCCAGAGGTCTTGGACTGAGGGGGAGGTCTAAACCAACAGGGAGGTCTAGACGGAAGGGAGGTCTAAACCAACAGGGAGGTCTAGATTGAAGGAAGGTCTAAACCAATAGGGAGGTCTAGACTAAAGGGAGGTCTGGACCCTCAGATCCAAACGAAGGGAGGTCTGGACCCTCAGATCCAAACGAAGGTAGGTCTAGACAGAGGGAGAGGTCCAAACAAAAGGGAAGGCTAAGGAAGAAAGAGCTGGGCCGAAGGGGACACAGAGCCAACCGAGAAAGGGAAAACCAACACCAGAGAACTCCAACGAACTCAAAAGAAACCAACTTTGGATTAGTTGAAGTTTGATTTAGTCATCTTAAACACCTTAATTCCAAAATTTCAAGTTAAGCTTTAGAACTCTCATCAAAACCAAATGGTTCTTTTTATTTTAGAAAACTCAGAAAATTTGAAAAAACTTGGGACGTTACAGAAGTTGTGCTGGGAAAATATGTTGTTTTGGTCTTTGCATGTGTAGGGTAACTCGGAGGCGATCGTGGTCTACGACGGTGATTGGGAGATGGCTTGGTGCGAAGTCATGGTCCAGAGGGTCGAGAATGCTGGAGGAGACGATCGAGCTCGAGTTGGGGCGCATGGAGATCAAAGATAGATGATGTGTGTTGGAGCTACGGAGGTGTGGTCTGGAGGCTATGACTTGCGATAATTTTGGGGTGTCCAAAATTGGTTGTGTAATCTGGTGTAAAAGCCCACGTATTGGGCCCTAGGATTATTGGGCCATATATAGGTGTTTAGGTGACCATGTGTGTCACGTATGGGATCCTAGGGCTATTTATGTTGGATGTGATTAGGGCCGGCTGCGGCACCAGCGGTTAGAGTTGTAAGTCCTCGCGTGAGGAGGTTTTTGTCGTTGGCGGCAGCTTGTGTGCGCACAGGTTTCAACCGAGGTGGTGAAGTTTGTTCGCTGAATCCAGTATTGATTCATCTTCTTCTTGTCGTGCATCGTGTGTGCATGGGTTAAAGAATCTTATCTGTAGCGGTGTGGGCAATTGAGAAGGACAACGGTTGTCTTTGCTAGAATTGACATCCCACGTCGAGTTCCACTACTGCTTGCCGGCCGAGAGAAGTAGCGCTGGGATTTCAATATCAATTCCGAATTGTTTATTGCATCTACACTAAGATCATTAATTAGTTGGTGCTGCTATGAGATTGGTTTGTGACTGCCATCTACAATCGATCTGGTAGTTGGAAAGGAAAAAATATGTCTGTGGGAGGACGGTTAGTACTTATTAACTCGGTACTCAGCAGTCAGCTAATGTTTATATTTTCTTTTTTGAGGTTCTCAAAAGACTTGACTATTATCACTCCAGATTTTACTGGCAAAGCGACAGTCATAAACGAAAGTATATAATTGCTAAATGGAGTTTAGTTTATTTGCCCAAAGAGCATGGTGGTCTAGGCGTTCAGAACTTAGACACAAAAAATAAAAGCTTGCTTGGAAAATGGTTGTTCAAGTTGCTTAATGAAGAAGGTGTTTGGCAATCGTTGCTAACAAGGAAATATTTTGGTAACAAGAGTCTTTCGCAGGTGGTTAATAAGCCTGGGACATCCCATTTTTGGTCGAGTCTTATGAAAATTAAAGATCATTTTCTTCGCTTTGGGTCATTCCAAGTTCAAAATTGAATGCACACTAGGTTTTGGGAAGATATTTGGTTAGGAGATTCTTCACTGAAAGGTCAATATCCACTTCTTTATACTGTGGTAAGGAGAAAGGACGATACAGTGGCAAATATTCTGAGATCGACTCCTTTAAATATTTCTTTTCGAAGACCTATTATAGGAACTAAGTTACAGGCTTGGAATAAGTTGATCTTGAGAATTTCTAATTTACATTTAAGTTCTCAAAAGGATGTCTTCAAGTGAAATTTAAATAAATCTAGACTGTTTACAGTAAAATCTTTCTATGGGGCACTAATTAGCACTTTTCAAGCCCCCACTAGGAATTTGTTTTGGCAAATTAATATTCCCTTAAAAGTGAAAATGTTCCTTTGATATCTCAAAAAAGGGGTAGTATTAACTAAAGATAACTTGATTAAGAGAAATTGGAGGGGAAGCAAACAATATTGTTTCTGTATTAAAGAGGAAACAATTCAGCACTTTTTTATTGAATGTCCCTTGGCACGTCTTGCATGGTGGGTTGTTCAATGTGCATTTAATTTATCTCCCCCTGTGAGCATAGCAAACATGTTTGGTAATTGGTTAGCTGGTATTCCAATAAATTTAAAGTCACAACTCTTGGTGGGAGCTAGTGTTTTATGTTGGTCTATCTGGTTGTGCCGGAATGATGTTGTTTTTTAACAAAAAGACTGTCACTAATCCCTTGCAGGTTATCTTATTATGTAGGTTCTGGCTGAGTGCTTGGACAAATTTACAAAAATTAGCCCAGAAAAGAGTACATGCAAAGTGTGGCTAAACAGCAAGATAAAAGTTTAAGACTAATTTGAGACCCAAACAGTGTTTAGTGACGGATGACACACTTTGAAAGTCTATGACCGATGACACAGATAAAAAGTTTAGCTAAGGTTGGAGGTTGTGAGTTACAAACAAATCCTCAATTCTCATCATGAGTGGCTTAGTCACAGGATTTGCAATGATTGAGTTCAATTTTCTTTCGCTATTAGTTGTAAGGCTTTAAGCCACTTTTAAAAAAGATTGCTTCAGAAGATTATCGTGTTTTTAATAAAATAGGCCATACAGATCTCGATGAAAGGCCGGAAGAAATTTTTTCTCTTCTATGATCTAAAAAAAAAATCTACAACCGATCTGCTACTGAATTGACATCAAGAGTCACTTTCTTTGTTTAAAGAGTTTGAAACATCAGTTTGGTGCTGCTCACGTGAGAGAGATATTGTTGCTGCTGGTTCAAGTCAACACTGGAGTTATCTTAGCTTCTTGTGGCTGTTGTTGACATCAAGGATCACGTACTAGTACTGCTGGACGACAGTAATACGGGGGTTTTACATCTCAATTCCCTCAGTGTGTTTTCTTGCTCCCGAATTAGAGAGGAAAGCTTTTAATCCGACCGGTCTGTGATTGAACTCTTCTACAATTATTCATCCTCTCTCTAATTGTTATTAGACGATCATACAGCAGCAGTCAGACACATCAC